>JABUIW010000162.1:328368-418560 GCA_013363375.1 Menidia beryllina
AGCAGCATTAACAGAGTTGTGTTGAAAAAAAACAAAAGAGGAACAGGAGCTAAATTCTATTTAGTCCAATTAACATCAGTCTGAGAGATGTAGCACATTTGCCAATAAAAACATCTGGACAAGGAGAGAAGTGCAACATGGTTTTATTGTCAAACTGGTAATTAAGACATGAACTTGATTAATGCCATATCAAATCTCAAACTCCGCTGTAGTAAAGTGCAGGTTCAAATCAAGTTGCCCTGGGTGTCCTTGTACATTTTCAACGTCTGGTTCTGAACTGCAAAATTAAATCCTACAAATTATGAAAAGCCCTTTTTATTTTGATTTTTTTTTTCTGACCCACACATCAGAAGCTTCTGTGCAAACAAGATCATTTACAAAGCCTCACCGTTCTGTGCCTCGACGCGTCCTCCCGCCCAATAGCCTCCAGCTCTCACACGCCGGGACGACGGGGCGCACAGAACCAACAGAGCCTTTTTCCAGCTGTAGTTTGGGGTCGAGGAGCCGCCTGACTGTAGTCCGTACTCTGCTGCACATGCACAGCGGACTAAAAAAGGTGGAAAGCTTCCAATTGTCTTTTTGATTTAAAGATCAGCCATACACGATGGGTAAGAGGTCACTTCTGTGTGCAAGCCCGCGCTCTCGAGCGGCCGTAGACAGTTTGGCCGCGGTGCTTTTTTTTTTTTTTTTTTTTGGCAGTCATGTGCAATGTGGAATCTCCATGAGCGCTGCTTCGCTAAACTCCTGCCCTCGACTTTGTGTAAGCCCATTTGAACCAAAACAAACCCAAAAAAATCACTCTGCATCTCAAACACGCGCATGGTGTGGAACTCGCTCTTTCACACAAACACAGTCGTTCAGTTTCATTCACACAACAATCCATATAATGGTTTTACACCCCCCCCCACCCCACCCCCATCCTACCTCCTCGACTGAAGAAGGTGGAAGCTAAAGGAAGCGGCATCAATGAGGTAAACACCAACGAAAAAAAAAAAAAAAAAAGAAATTTAAAAAATAAACCCACTCATGAGATATTGCACAGACAAGTGCCGGCACAGAATACAACAGTCTCTACAACAGCCCAGCCTGTGCATAGGAAGAATAAAGCACTTACGGTGTTCGCTCGCTCGTTCGCACACGTTAACCCTTTCTTGTAAAGCTCTGTTTGTACACGTGAGGGAGAACGACAAAGTGGTCTGGAATCCACGCCACTTGGCAGATATCCAGACTTGTATGACAAAAACTACATGTGTTGTAAACGTACAAAAACTTAACCCTAACGATGACTGAGGAAGGGTCCACGACTGTTGGCAGCAGTGATTGGACAACCCATGAATAAAAAAAAAAAAAAGAAAAAAAAAAAAAACAAAAAAAAGGAGGAAAAAAAAGAAAAAACACCAAACCTGAAGTCCCGGCAAAAGCAAAAATGCAGGCAACGTTGAGACTTGGTTGGAGCCAGCATGGAGAAAAATCTCTCAAGTTTCATTTAATAAATAGCATTGTGGAATATGGGGGTGGGGGGAATCTTCCTCAGGCAAAAGCATGTGGATCCCTCTGCTCAGTTCATCCTGAAAATACAGCTAAGTTTGTCCATGTTGCTCTTAATACATCCCCACAGCGGTCACTCCTTCCTCCGTCCAAACCAATCATTTTTAAGTCCATCCTGGTTAAAGGAATACACACATTTTTTCAAGTTCATACTCTCCAAATAGTCACATTTTGCAAACCTAACCCACGCAGTAGTCTTTGCTTCTTAAACACTGTGCGCCTACAGAGCTCCTCCACTCGGCGTGGCCGCACATCCAGGCCTCCTCTCACCTGTTCCGACCCCCGGACAATCACTATCTGTGGAGTAGGACGAAGGCTTCTAGCTTCTCGGGAATGTTTCCCCGGTAGTCGAGGCTGTGCTTGATGATGGCCCTGGCAGCGAGGCACTGCAGCGTAGTGTGGTTGATGGGCTGGATCACATTCCTGGCCAGCTCCTTCTCGTCCAGGAGGTCGCAGGCCGTCTGCTGGAAGGCGTTGGTGCTGTCGAAGTGAGTCCCGCACGAAATCAGCAGGTTCATGATGTCGGGGTGGCCGTTGGAGGCGGCTATGTGCAGGGGGCTGGCGGGGACAGGGGGACATCCGTTAGAAGAGCAGAAAACACAGAATGATCAAGCCTATCTCTGCATAATTATTATTATCTTTCAATAAAATAAACGAGAACAAACCTGTTGTCATCTTCGTCTCGGCTATTAACGTCGGCCCCGCACTCGAGCAGGATTGAGGCCACCGTTAGGGAGGGGAACTTGCAGACGGGATAGCGGCCTACACAGGTGGTGTTGCGGTCCACGGCCAGGTGCAGGGGGCTGTAGCCGTTCTTTCCACAGGGCTGGAGCTTCAGGAACCTGCAGGAGCGAAAGAAGGTGAACCATTAGTCACAGAATACCAGCCAGGAAAAAGATTTGAGATCATCAGACTGACCTGTAAATGGTCTCCTTCTTAAAATGGTCCTGCTCTGAGGTACATGGCACTTTCTCTAAAAGACAGATCAGGTGCAGGATGATGGAGAGGGCTTTGCTCAGCTGAGCGGGGTCGGGAGGCATCGGCCCGCTTTGTTTGACCGCTCGCTCGATCTCCAGGACGCTCTTGGACAGTATCCCCATCAGGTCCTCAAAGGAGACCGACGTCCCCAGCAGCCCCTTAGCCCTGTCCTGCAGCATGAAGGAGAAGAGTTCTGCGAACGACAGCAGGCTGGACGCCGTCATGGGGCTGAGGGGGTCTAGGTTGCTCTGCTGCATGTCCAGCGCGTACTTCCACAGGTTGATGCAGCGCTCAAAGTTGCCGGAGTCGGCGTAGACCGCGCCTCGGTAGCGGATGTAGTAGGAGGTGTCCGGATGCTGTGGGCCCAGGATCCTCTCCCGGATGAGCAGAGCCTGCATGCGCATCTCGTCGGGGTCGGATATCAGGCCGTCCAGCTCCTCTCCGTTTGTGACCTGCGGAGATGATTTGAAAAGGTGAAACACGTCCCTGCAGCGTGGTCCGGGCTTCTGCTCCTAAGCTTAAGGTCCCCCCACCTCTTTGGCGTAGTCGTACGCCATGATCAGCTGCTTTGGTTCTGGTTTCTGGATGACTTTGTTGCTGTCCACGTATCTGAGATCCATGGCCCTTTTCCAGTATTTTAAAGCCCCGAGCAGATCTCTCTTCTTGTCCACGAATGTAGCTCCCAAGAGCTCCATGGCATCGATGCGCTCCGAGTGAATCGTCTGCAGAAGAACACCGCCCTCTTTAAGCACCGACGCTCTCTGAATGCCTTTCTGCGGACTCGGTCCGGTCGTTCGTGCGAGCCCTACCTGCTGGTGCGTGGTCAGGTAGTCTACGATGTTAGTGTGGCCGGTGACGCTGGCGGAAAGGAGGGGGGTCATGCCGTAGCCGTCTTGCTCCATGGTGGCTCCATACTGCAGGAGCATTCGCATGATCTCCAGGCTGCCCGACTCGGCACAGTCGTGCAGTGCTGTGTTACCTGCAGACAGCACATGGGTGCAGGCCGGGTTATTTCAGACCACGCAGCCTTGCGCCACTCGTGTCAAAACTTACTGGTAAGGTATTATGTTTACCGATCACAGGATTCTTTGATCAACATGGCTGTTCACACAGTCTGCATTTCCCTAACCCCAGGTTCATATAGGAAGTTACAGGCCGTGCCTTAATACTGGGACATGTGGAAACAATAGCAGCTGACAGCTTCAATTTAACTTTTTTCTATTTCATTTATACACCGATGTGTTTCTTTCCAACCGTGTAACGATTTAAAAATCGTTACACAACGTGACATCAAAAACCAGATCTTTTGCAGGTGTAAGATCCACTCAATATCAAGTGATTCAACTCAGCTGGTGATAAGCAGGGCTTGAGGGAACATGTTGGTTCTAATCTTTTAACACTGCTATCATGGCTACACTGAGTTTGAAATTACAAAAAAAAAAACCAACATGTCAAATACCGTTTTCCGACCCAGTATCCTTTTTATTCCCCTCAGCAAAACAGAAGTAAAGATCTGAAGGATAGGTACAAAAGCTTGTCTTCCAGCTGACACATTCAGGCTCATTCAGTGGTTATAGATAAAAGGGGAGCATTATCCCCAGCTGAAATGGCCTGGGAAACATGAACTCTACATCGAGAACAAATGATCATCTCGTGAGTTCCTCCGGCAGGCTAAAGATAAGCTACAACAGAAGTTTTATCAATGAAGGCGATGAAGGGGAAAACCCCTCTCACCGAGATCAGAAGCCTGTTTGCAGGTTTATCTGAGCGCCATGTTAATTCATCTGTCATACTTTGGAGAAAACAAATCCCTTCTGAGCTGTCCTAGCTATTCCCAGTCACAAGTGGTTTAATACTAAATTATTTCAAACAACACTCCAGAGTCTTCCCTTTCCAAGTAATCCTGCAATCTGTCCTCAAGTAACTGACAATCACGTTAAAAACAGATGGACACTGGTTCTCCAGTATTCCTTAAACACCATCTAAGGAAGTAGTAGTATCTTTTGGACACACCCAGACAAACACATCAGAGTTGACGTAGCCATCTTACAGCTTTCTATTGTGAAAGCAGAAGTTCATGTTAGTCCGTTGAGTCACACCAGCCAAAAACATGTAAAAAAAAAAAAAAACGAATCACGTGATAACTGGAGCTCTGCCACATCTCAATAGTCCCAACTAAGTTGCCAATTCTGTGGTTTCATTTTTATTGATTCAAGTATTTCCCCCCACATGTATCCCTAAAGGACAAAGAATTAAACTCAACTGAGGCCTTTATAAAAACAAACCAAGCCAAAGCTGGGGTGTAGCAGACTCACCCTTTACGCTTTTCCTGTTGACATCTGCCCCCTTCTCCAGCAGGTACTGCGCGATCTCTTTGTGGCCCTTGTAGCAGGAGATCATCAGACATGTGTGTCCGTGTCTGTTGGCCACCTCTAGGTCAGCTTTGTGCTCCACCAGGTACTTCACAATGTCCAGGTGGCCGTCAAAGCAGGCCGCCCGGAGGGGGGTGGAGTTGGTGAGGGTCGTGCTGTTGACGGAAGCCCCGTGGCCCAGGAGGGACTGCACCACTTTCAGGTGACCCGCCGCCGAGGCGGCCCACAGGGGGGGCGCCCCCTCGATGGTCTCCCCGTCAAAGTTCACCGAGCCGCCGACCTCAACGGGAGCACTGCAGCACTCCAGCAGATACTCGACCAGGTCCAGGTGTCCGTACCGGGCGGCCATGAGCAGCGGCGTGGCCCCGTTGGTCTTCTCGCCCATCAGCTTGGTCACCTCGTGTCCATCTTTGTTCTCCAGCAGTTTCTGAAGCAAGCGGAGCTTTCCGTCCCTGGCCGCGTTGAACACGGCCGTCTTTAAATCCATCTCTGGCAGCGAGTCGAGACTTTTTGCCCCCCCCCCCCCAAGAAAAACGGTGTAAGGGTTTCGGTGAAACGGCGAGGTAACGATGACTCGGAGCTGTGAGGTGGCTGTGGACAGGTGGAGCTGGGAACCCTTTGTTTACAACCACCTCCGACTTTTCAGCCGACAGTAAAACAGCTAGCTGACGTTTCGTGGTTAAAAGCCCTCGGCGGACGGTGACTTTTCAAAAGGTACAAGCACCACGAGTTAGAAACAAGAATCTTTTAACCGTGCCAACAACTCACAGGTTTGAAGTGACCTTTGATCCAGGGATACATCTGACGCCGAGTTAGCGAGCAGGCTAGTCAACTTCCTTGATCAATTTAGCTAACTAGCTTCGCTAAAATGGACTACTTTTCACCTCTTTATTGACCGTTCAGGTTATGCTCCTCCGCAGACTTATCTCCCCCTCCCAGAAGCCCTCCTTCATCAGATCTGTCCCCCTCGCTTGTCATATTTCCACAGCATAACGTTGCTCCCGAGACCCTATTTATATTGTCTTTCCGTGGGCCGAGATGTGGGAATCCACCCCCACACGTAATACGGTGTTGTTGCTAGCTTAGCCTGGAAAACCGACGTTCGCTCAAACGAGCCGGGGATATCCCCGCTGTCCAAGCCGTGTTTCTCCCTTACACACGTCGACGAGCAAACGACGGGTTTGGCCTACAAAAACGGTGAGTAATAGTCGTCCGTGGACCCACTCACCAAGCTTGCACGATAAAAAAAAAATCTGAGCAAGGGAGCAGGTAAATAAGGGAGGCTAACCACCCACGGTCAGACCGGATGATCACGACTCAGTTTCTGTCAAATCACAATGCCAACGCAGTCTTTTTTCTCTGCGAGAGCAAATGATTGACGTGCCGCCGTCCAATCACAGAGCGGGTGTCCTATGACGTAGCCTTCATAAAATAAATTGGCGAAAAACATTATTTGGTCTCAGAGCTTTAATGGAAACACAGCCACCATGCTGAAACAAGGCAAATAAAAAAAGGAAAATGAAACTTCACAATCTGAATGAGTTGGCTTTATAAATACTGAATGAGAGAAGAATTGACAAAGAAAGACTTGAAAATGTCACTCCCTACTGGACACAAAAGGCATGGCCAGTCACTCCAGACCCCACTGGTGACCAAGTGTCCATTTGTTAAAGATGACTAATGAATGCAAATCTTAATATTTTAAGAATTTATTCAGACAGCTTGAAAAACAAACTTTGACGATGCCTGAGAGCGCTTCAAAAAGGAAAATCAGTGCACATCATTAAGGGAAATACCAACATAGCATCACATATCTAATAGAAGAAAAGGGAGGTGTTGAGACAAAAAAAAAAAATCTGAACATTTTAAACTTGGATAGAGTGGCAAGGGATATGACATAGATTTGCATGTATTATAGTAAAACCTGTAGATTTTATAATTTAATTTCAGTTTCTGTATTCAGTCCTGTCCAATTAGCAAAGAAGCAAGAATATCAGAATCGACTTCCGAGTTTTTGTGTATTTCATTACAGAAATTGTACATTTATCAAAGTACAAGCCTAACATGGTAATAGTGATGTCATCCAGCTGTCATTGGGCAGTCACCAGTGTTATTGATGTTTAAAGCACAAATTCTATAAGAGTTCATCTATGGTTAACAGAGGTCTCATTCATTTATGTGTACACCAGCTATGATTGTAGTCATATTAATAAAAATTAAATTAAATTAAAATCAGCCATGTTATTTCTTGGAGAAAAAATACCTTCTTTAATTACACCTTCAATTGTGGTGCATGTCATACAGAAAGTCAACAACCACTGTAATAGTGTAATAAAAACTGTGGGAATATTCTTATTTGGACAATTAGATGATGAGAAGAGACAAATGACATCAGAAAAGAAGCAGTAATGGTGGTATTCATTCATTCTTCCTATATCTTTTGAAAACAATCCAATATGTGAAGACAGGAATTCTGTGTTAAAAGATATACCTCGATAGCGTAGTTATCTCATTCACAAGCAGTACTTTTCGGCAAATTTACAACAGTGATGTATAAAACCAAAAGGACTGCATCAGCCCACAACATAAATACACCCATATACTTTAAAACAGAAAAAGCAACATATACGGCAGTGGAACAAAGACCATGAAGACGGTGCATTTTGATTGGTGGCATTTCCACTTTAGAGCACAAAATGTAATGTTCAAACACATGAAGATCAGAAAATGTGGATGTCCCTCCCTCTGTGTCAAAGAGTCCCTCAAACCTGAAATTAAATAATCGGCTTTTAAATCTTCTTGGAGAAATCAAACCATGTCTTTATCCAAAGCGTCACACAGCACACGGAAACACAAGCTAGCTTTTCTAAGACTTATTTCAAGATGTCTAAATGTAACCCCTCAACCCAAATTTTAACTTTAAAACTAGTATTCATCTTAAATTAGATTAAGTATGCTCTTCTCTGTGTATTGTACACTCCCCTATAATCACTCATAAAATGACAAACCTGATTAAAGCAAACATATCTGTTTTTTTTTTGTCAATGTTGTGATGTTGGATAAATCATTTTTTCCAACCAAACATCTTTGTGGGGGAGGAGTTCTTTGTAATAATGCGGCAGATACAGAAAAACGTCCACAGCAACCGAACATTGTCAGAACATCTCATTTCAAATTCCACTACTTTGCTTATTTCAGAGTGGACTTTTTAGCTGGAGAAGGCATCAGTGCAGGGGAGAGAGTATGACAAGATGAAACAGAAATGGACAAAACAGAAAAAACTTACCAAAACAAAAAAGAAGGAAAAAAACATCTAGAAATATTTAAATGACTGTAGCATTGTTTTTAACTACAGAACCAGCTTGAACTGTCTAAAATACAGATAGTTACAAGCAACACAATCGATCCATTCTCTCTTTTTTCTTTTCTTCTACCCCTCAAACACATTTCAAACAACTTTTTTTTTTTTATACTCAGGACTTGAAGTATAAAGTTTTTAAGAACTGCAGTGTCCGACTGTACGAACTGGTGGTTTGATATGATCACATTTAAAATCGACACTGCTGTTCTTACCCACTCTATGCACATTAGCCCACGTACAGACAAAGTGATGCATCACATTCCAGGAGTTCAGACACCGTTACGACCCAACCCGTGTCATAGTGGTCTTCTTGTCAGAAAAGAAGCTTCTCAGCAAGACCACCTGACTGATGCTGACCACCAGGAGGATAATGGCTTCTCCGATGGACCAGAACGCAACGCGGGTGTTGAGGTCCTCTGCCCGACTGCGTCCTTGGGCTTCACGGATGCGGAGGTGTGTCTGGTAGTCGATGACGGACTTCATGGCCTCATGAATAGATACGCAGGCTGATTCCATCTGGGAATGGTTTAACATATAGAAGCCAAGGGTATTACGAGATCTGCCTGACAACCTTCTGTTGTGTTAGTTTTTCTTTAAATGACCAGAATGACTTCATATTTTGTCACAAAAAACAACTAGTAACTTGAATGATTGTCTCAACAAATTTCAATAACACCATTAGCACTAGAAATGTTAAAAAAAAAAAAATAATTAAATTAAATCCTGTAGCATGTTCGGCCTACAGTTACCTCATCCAACAGACTGTCAAAGATTAGGAAGTGCATTTGGGCAGCACGCTTTCTGGAAACTGTGCCTACAGTTATGGGTATCACATTCTTTTCCACTCATGTAAACGTGTTAACACAGAAGCCTGCAAGCCACACGAAGACCCACAGCTCACCTGTGTCAGAGCAGTAACTCTGTTCTCATTGGGGAAAAGTGGAGGGTCGTCGCCGACCTGGAAGTCAAAGTAAACAGTCTTGTGTGTGAAGGTGGAGAACTCGTTGCTGAAGCAGAACTTGTAGGTGCCGTTCTTGGCTGCTATGAATGTAAAACTGTCATATTGCTTCTTCATCTCCTTGTAGAGTGTCGTGCCATCTGGATCCTCCAAACGACAGTCCACGTCATAGTGGCCACCGGTTACGACCTGATAATTCAAAGGACAGAAGGAGGAGAATTAATTGGTCTCTTCTGGTCTCCTCTCTGTTCACCCTAGACTTCAGGTATAACTCAAAAAACTTTTTACAAGCAACTGTTTGACCACCTTGTGGCATGATGTGGGAACAAACAACAAATCTTGGATATAAACTAAACAAAAGAGATGATTTTATATTTCAGGCTGTGAGGCAGTTGACTGAAAATACAAAACTGAACCTGACTACGAAGGAGGTAAGAAGCTTGGCTGACTAAATGTTTGATCCAGGATGCCAAACATCTTCTGTAAGTCTGGGGCAAAGAGTGCAATCTGCTTTGCGGCCATCTGTTGGTGAAAAGCCAGTGACTTAAAGAGCCTGGACAGACTGATGAAGTAGGCTGGCTCTGTGATGAGGGCCGCTCTGCCCTATCCTTCGAAAGCTGTACAAGTCACTGAGAGCACTGTACATCCTCTGCAACAGGATGATGAAACAATGAGTGTTTCCTCATGGAGTTATTTAGCTATGGTGGAATAAAGAACAAACTGCTGAATGTTAAATACCAATCTGAAAATGGAAGCACTTTAATCTAAATACAGATATACTGTCTGTGTCTTTCATCTATAATTATGTCTCAAAATATAAAACAAAAATAAACTATCAAATATAAGATAAAGTACTAATGGTCACAGCTGTTGTTTATTACAATCTTGTGTCAACATATATTCAAGAAAACCTCAACGTCCTAACAATCTTTTATTAGAGAATGGTAGCCTTTATGAATCAATTATCTGACAGTAGATTTAAATCTGCTCATCAAGAAGCCGTTTTGATTCCGTAGGATTTTCCCTATGGATGTCTATCAGTGGGTGGAAGAATAAGATCAACGTACCTGAAACTCAAGCGTACATTTGGTACCCATGATGATGTCCTCGTAGAAACACTGTTTGGCGTTGTCAGGAAGCTCAAAAGTTAGCTCCGAGCCTAGCGCCCACCCACAAAGCAGCTGGGCCCACAGCACCTGCAACACCACCCGAAGCGATCCGAACATCGTTGACTCTGACAGCCGCCTGCTTCAAATTTAAACCTGGGGGAATAGACATTGCCAAACACAGACGTATGGTCATTATCGACCCTGGCAAAAACCAAAAATTGCGAGCAAGCAAACCCAGACATTGAAACCAACGACAAATTATTAGCATACGGCTAACTGGCCGGCTATCTAGCGTTTGGGTTTTAAAGTCAGAACGTAGCAAAGAATTGATCATATTTTTCTTTGGTTTGTACACTTATTTATTTGTTGGCGTATATGCGATCAGTTAAATTCAAGTTAATTAAGTCAAAATGTATATTCTCTCTGTCTGAATTACTTACTCACCCCACGGTTCTCCTCACCCGGATGCGACTAAGGTGTATTGACGTATTACAAACGTCACACACCATTGGCTGTCATTTGTAAAATCCCTCCTTCTGCTCGTTCTCATTGGACAAAAATAAAGAGACGGAGTGCTGCCGGCATCACGTGGGCGATGTCCACAGAAACCCTTCTTCCTTTTCACTACACTCCAACGTGGCTGTTGTAGAATAAAATATTGTTTAGATTGCAGTGTCAGACGACTTCCAATGGAGGGATGATTATAACATGTTGGTACATAAAATGAATTACACTGCGAAAATAAAAAAAGTGATGATGTGGTTGTGAAATGATTCATACATTTAACAATTATTAACAATCACCAGCAGGACATCCCTTTAATAAGTAACACCTACTGTTGATTGTTTACAATGAGAGCAAAAATTATCAAGATCTCTTCATGTGACTACATATTGTATTTCATATTATTTTTATTGGTGTAAATGCCAGAGTTGCAGAAATTGCAGTTGGTATGTCTTTTAGGATAACGCCAAACCCCTGATAAAAGTAGTGCATTCACCACTCTGATGAGTAGTAAATAAAAGACTCTTCGGCAAGCCCCCACCCACCAGCACAAAAAATGGGACTTTCACTTTTGATTTAGGAGTTCTGAGGTACATAACTGCTTCAACGAAAAAACAGCTTGGGATCACACAAACTCAAGAGCTAGCACACACGATTCTGTTTGTATTCTATGCCAATTTTCAACTGATAGGACCACTAGACATTAGTAATATTGCACTTTTCTTTACAGAATCAATTTGAATTGATTATTTACGTTTCTTTTATAAAAAACATTCCAAAACAAATTTCTTACCTGAAATGATGTAAAAGTGACAGCAAGATTAAACCTGAGACTCCTCTGAAACGTTCTTACCTACTTCGTCTGGGTGTATAATTTATGGTATCAGAGCACTGGTTTACAAATGGAAGATGAATTGTTGGGGCCTGGTTATGGGGATGGAAGAGGTCTTTGTCTAAATGAGACCCAGACCCAAGACTCCTCATTTGATGTGGACAAAAAAACAGCAACACAAATGCAAACTGTTTGTTTTGTCTGTGCATCTATTATAGGATTATACCACTCCTTGTTGCAGTTTTGATTTTTATTCAAACGGACCTCTGTTGAACTTATTTGGTCTATTTGTTGCCTAATTTTAAATCTCTTTTTCTATCCATTTTGATGAATGTTTGTTGATTTAAGTCTTTATGTAGTTTTGGGATAAAGTGTAAGAGCAATTCGTTTGGATACATTTGTAGCCACTACATAGTTCTTTGTCAGTGTTGCTCATAATTTAGTGTCAATATTAGTTCAATAGACGTATCTTGATTGGCATTTTGGCCACATTTTATATCTTTAATAGTTCATTTTCTGACCTCTATATCCTGCATTAGCTCAACTCATTTCTCTAAACGGCAGACATGGGCACTGTACGCCTGAACTATAATGTGATGTAACGCACCGCCCCAGCACTGTGTGCCGAGTCGTCTCTGTCTGTTGGGCGGCTGACCCAAAATTGAATTCTCGCGTGAAGTAGAAACACGAGATTACAGAATAGGGAGGGCTGCATGGAGAACAGAAAAGACATAACAAAAGCCACACATTTCAAGTAAGAGGCGCTGGTCGCTTTTTATTTATTTTTCACAAAAAAGAAGATATTCCATCCATTATCCACGCTGATCTCCGTTAAGCGGCAATATTAAGCGCGTTTTGCATGATGCCTAGTAGCACGTCTTTGTTGGAGGCCGATGAGGGAGAGTCCGAGGTCCCACCGCCGCTCCTGCACGCCTTCGCCGGCATGGGCCTTGACGATCACCACGGGACCCAAAGCCAGCCCACCGAACAAGCGGACGAGAGCATTCCCTTCCACCACCACCACCTCGCCCCGGTCTCGCATTTCAGCCTCGTAGGTACGGTCCTCGACTTGAAACCTTTGTCGCTGCAGCGGCCGCCCTCGGGGGATGAAGTGACCCAAACGGCGGCGCCGGATGACGAAGAGCCCGAAGGTGTCGCGCTCGACCCTTCGGGCTGCCCCGGCGGCTCGCTCCTAGCTCAGGCCCATCGCAACCAGCACCTCCCACCCGGGCCGAATACCCCCCTGATGCCGTCCGTCATGGAGCCTCCCCACGCCGAGGCGGTGCTGCGGTACGGCGGAGAGGAGCGGGATGACGCCGGGATTGGCGGCGGCGCCTTACTACCTCCGGCTAGCAGCATGGCGATGCTACCACCCGGCGTGTACGCGGACGCCGGGTTCGAGGCCGAGCCGTCTCTTCTGGCCCGACGAAAGAGCGTCAACACGACCGAGTGTGTGGCCGTGCCGAGCTCCGAGCACGTCGCCGAGATTGTGGGCAGGCAGGGTGAGTGGCCACGGTCGGTTATGGAGCCAGAGCTAAATTCCTTGCCGCAAAGTGTGGACGAAAGTAGGTCAGGCAGGGGGGGAAACGAAATGCAAATAAAAAAATAATATATATTTAGACAGGCTCAGGGGTTAATAGTTTCTTCTTCTCGGGGTTCTCCACGGATAATTTAGCATTTTCAGCTGTAGCTTTAGCTTAGCCACCGCTCGGAAATGGGTCAACGCCACTCTTTTTTTTTTTTTTTTTTAGAAAAAGTTCACATCTTAAGACTTTTCAAAAAGAAGGGCGTCCCGAATTTGCTCGCTTTGACATGTCGTTTACATTTGGTGTGTTTTCCTGTGCTTCTCGGACAATGAGCGTGGTGTTAGTAGTGCCTTTGTCTTTAAACCGGGCTTGGCTTTGTCTCGGGAGTGGAACATAAAGAACGGTGTGGGTCACCATTGCTTTGCCACATCAGCTGCAGCTTATAGTTTGCCCCCGTCCTGTTTGAGGTGGGTTCACGTCTCATGATTCCAGTCGAACTCCCCTCACTTTACGTGAACACCCATCGCATTTATCTGGACTTTTACCTAAACTGCTATAGATCCTTGATAGGGGAAGGGAGAGTGATATTATGTGTTGTTTCAGACCGGTTGGGGGAGGGTGTCCGCACTGTGGTGTTGACAACAACAGGAAATGGCTCTGGTAATGATGTTGGACTCTCAACCACTCCTGAAAGGAATATTTAATTCATAAGATGAGAAACTTCTAAGTGGGATGGATGTCAGGAAATGGCAGTGCAATATGTAAAAGAAAAAATGGCCATGACAATGTGAAACCCTTTTTAAAGTTAATTTGCTTTGCAAAAAAGGTCACTTCATTTGTAAACAGTTTTTGGGATATCTTATCACTGTTTAAAACTGATTGAGATAATATAGAGAAAGAAACACTTATTCATGATGTCACACGGGGCCCATTTAGGAGAGAAAGTTAGGTGCCTTTATGTTTTGCTGACCTTCAGCATTTCCTTCACCAAACAAATGGCTCATCTGCCAAACAGTGTAGTTTGACGCAGAGTGAGTATTGACTATTAACAAGAACCACTTTAAGTCGTTTGTTTTTCATTCTCACCTGTAGCACCCAAAGGCACAGGCAAATCTGACATGAAAAAGTGTGTAACATGCCAAACATCACAAACCTGTTCTCATGTGATTACCAGCTCTAGTGTGTTTGTTAATAACGCACGTTTATCTTCTGAATGCGGTTCAATTTGAACATTGACAGTGTAGTTTCAGCATCAACACCATGCCCTCCTGCACTGGCAGTGTCTCCAGTCCTAAGATCTTGAACCAGGGCGGGTGTTTCTTCGTTCTTGAAGACACCCCACCTCTCATCCAACGGGCCTCTCCAGTTCTAAAGTATTTGGCGAGGGGTCTAGTCTTTAAAACAGACCGTCTAATTGAGGCAAGAAGTCAGAGAAGTCTAGTAGATGCTCCTTAGTTCACAAAACCCAAGAAAAAGGCACAGATTTGAGCCCTTTGAAGAGTCAGTGTGTCTCTGCACGGCAACATGAGTAAAAAGGTCAACTGGTTCAATGGGAATATTTCAGCTGCAGGGAGTACAAGTAACACAAAAAGGGGCCTTATCAACAAAGTCCTTCTTTAATTGACAACTCAAAGAGCTGTGGCTTATTTGGTTTGCTTGTGGAATTGTGCACGCCACCAAAAAAAAAAAAAATCAACTCCAAAGAGAAGAGTCAGTCACTGACTTGAGCCTGTGTGTAGAGTTGGTGTCAGTGGTGTGTGATAAAGTTGTGTAGTTGAGCATGTTTTAAGACTTGAATCGTTGCAGCTTCTTCCTGTCTCACTCTTTGAATTTCCCCTGGTAGGCTGTAAGATCAAGGCCCTGCGAGCAAAGACCAACACCTACATAAAGACACCGGTGAGGGGCGAGCAGCCGGTCTTTGTCGTGACGGGTCGCAAAGAAGATGTGGCCATGGCCAAGAGGGAGATCCTCTCGGCCGCCGAGCACTTCTCCCTCATCCGAGCCTCTCGGAACAAGACGGGCCCTCTGTCTGCGGCGACCGGTCTAGGGACCCCCTCTCTGCCCGGACAGACCACCATTCAGGTCAGAACTCATGTGCTTATTTTACTCACGGTGTTACTCGCTGACATTCTGGTGCTGTAAATTGCCACGGAGTCTTGTCATGGCAACTAATTGTGATAAATGTTGCTTTAAAAGAATGTTTTTTTTATGATATTAAATAAGCCTCTTTACAATTCTGTTAAAGCGTGCGTTGTTTCCATCAAACAGGTGCGGGTACCATACCGTGTTGTTGGACTGGTTGTTGGGCCCAAAGGTAAAAAAGTTTTCTATTTTGAAGTTTTAAAATATACAGAAAAGAGCATTAAAGAAAAAACAACTTTAACAGTGGAACAACAAACTTTTAAAATCCAACTTAGCCAGGTGTACTAAGAAAACAAGATATGATTCCAAAGCCCCCCCCCCCCTCCCATTCTTTGTTGTGTCCCGTTTTGAATCCAGCGGAGCCCCCTCTTAACGGCGTTTTCCCTCTCTCTCAGGGGCCACCATCAAGCGGATCCAGCAGCAGACCCACACCTACATCGTTACGCCAAGCCGCGACAAGGAGCCCGTGTTCGAGGTGACGGGGATGCCGGAGAACGTGGACCGGGCGCGGGAGGAGATCGAGGCGCACATCGCCCTGCGCACGGGCAGCTGCGGCGGCGTGGAGGCGCCCGGCGTGGACAACAGCGACTTCCAGTTCAACGGGACCGACGTCAGCTTCGAGACCTCGGCGGCGCCGGCGGGCCTGGGCGAGGCCGGGTGGCTGCACGCGGGGCCGTCCTCGCCGGGCGCCGGCGGCCTGCTGCCGGCTAACCTGGGCGCCGCGCAGCGTGCCAACAGCAATATGAGCGGCGGCGCCAGGATGTCTTCCACCTACCGCAACGACAGCTCCAGCTCCCTGGGCAGCGGCTCCAGCTCGGCGGATTCCTTCTACGGCGGCGGGAACGGCAACCGGATGGCCGATTTCAGCCCAACCTTCCCGTTTAACGCCAACGCTAACAACAACAACAACAACAACAGCGGCGGTGGCAGCACAAGTTTCTGGTTTGGGGATAGCCTTCTCGGCGTGGGATCTGAGGAGCTGGTCGGCCTGGGAGGCGGAGGATCCTCCTCGGGCTTCGATCCGTTGACCATTTCGACGTCCCATACCTCTCACTCCGCCGCGCAGCCGCACATCTGGAGCCCCTTTGTGGACCACCAGTCCCTCCAAGCCTTGGATACCTTTCAGTCTCAGGTAAGTAACTGAAACGGTCCTTTTTTCCGTCTGCCCGGCCTCCAGCAGTGGGTTGAGAAGCAGGACCTTTCGTGGTCGTGGTTATTTAGTTACTATTGCCTTGGATGTCCACAGACCAGCCAGCCTGGTACGCCCCGCCTCTCCCCCACCTTCTCCGGAAGCGAAGCCTTGGAGCACCCTCAGGCCCAGCGCGTGCACCGGAGGCCTTTCGCGTCAGCCGGAGCCCTGGACGCCCACCGATTCCCCTCATACAGCTCGGCCTTCTCGTCCTCCTCCAGCGAAAGCACGGCCTCCTCCTCCTCTCCCCCCGACTCCTCCTTCTCCTATCGGCCGGGCTTCGGGTCGGCCGGGCGGGGGCAGGAGATGTGCATCCAGTGTGCGGATAGCCAGGTGGTCGCCGCCCTAGTGCCCTGCGGCCATAACCTCTTCTGTTTCGATTGTGCCACCCAGATCTGCCAGAGTCCGGAGGCCGCGTGCCCCGTGTGCCTGTCCCCAGCCACGCAGGCCATTCAGCTCCGCAATATGTAAATGTAATCCATTCATCTTCGTCCTCCCCAAAACTTCTGTCTCATCACACGTAGGAGGGGCTTAGAAAACTGACCCCAAATGGGTGTCTGGGTGTTGGGTTGACGAAGGGGCAGAAAGGCTAGGTGAAGTAAGAAATGATGCGTATTAAGGGCATGGTTTGTGTGCTCAGCCCGTTAATGTGCCTGCTATTGTGAAGTCTTCTTCCTTGGTTGATTGATCAACGGGGAGGGTTTAAAGCCCTCTATGTAGCATTGGGAGGGATGGGAAACGTAAATCTATATATAAATATCTATTTTTTTGGTCAACATGATTTTTAGTTTACTTTTTTTTTTCTCAAAAGATTTAATTATCAATTTCTACCTTCTTTAAAAAAACAAATCTACATTCAAATGGATTTGAAACACATTGTTGGCAATTTGTCCAACAATTATTATTTTTAACTTTTTTAAAAAGTTTTTTTTAATTTTGTTTTTCCTCTTTCTAGTCAAGTTTTCAAAATTTTTACAATGCAGGAAACGCATATTAAGAAAGAAGCGAGCATGTTTATCTGGAGAGAGTCACACCTTTGACTTAGTATCATTGAATAATACTCCTTTCTCTCGTGGGGTCCACATGCTACATTCATCCCATCAGGCCTAATTTTATCCAAGATAATTTATTACTTTTTTCCGGCTACCGGTGAATCTGTTCCTTTTTTAAAAAGGATATGTTTACATTCAGTTTTTTCCCCCTTTCCTTGCATGAAACGTTTTTTTTTTTTTTAACTATGTGGGTCAAACCTGCAACCATGACGTTGCCACACTCCGATGGACACCTCTTGTTGCTTACTGGTTTCTGTTTTCCCCAGAATAAAACCGACGAGTATGTAACACCTTTTTTGTAGAACACTAGGATGTTACACCACTTCAGTATCGCCACGTTGCTTTCCATTTATATTTAAAACTGTTTACGGTAAACTTGTGCCTAGTTCTGCTCCGATAAAACATAACAAACAACCGGTCAAGTGTTGCTCCATCCTCAAACGAACCTGTGGCCTTTTTGGGAAGCCTGTAATTAACTCACAACACTATCTACAAATCCAGATCCCGGGCTTAAAGGAACACAATCTGACAGACAGAAGCTGTAATGTATTTGTTGCGTCTCTTAAACGCATTTCGATGGAACAAAGCTTATATCATGAGGATTCTCTTTAGTTTAGCTCCACGATGGGCCTCTCCGAAGCCTTTTGTACCCGTCGCTTTGGGTTTTTCAACGCCAAACTTTTTCCGGTCCCGTGTCATTTCTGTTTTCCTTTTTGTTTACATCCTCTGTAGAGGGAACCGTGAGCTGGTTTTCACCTGGAAAGCAATGCACATCTTGTACTTCTGTCACATTCCTTCTCCTCTGTGTCGTTTTCATTGTTGTGGATGTCATATGAATGGCTCATCGTTCTTCCGTAACCCTCAGCCGTGAGCAAAAAGCGTCGATATTCCCAGTGATCTTGAACAAATCCCACTAACAAACAGATGGGCTGCTTTCTTCCTTTTTTTTTTTTTTCTTCAAGCCATCTCTGTAATCCACTTCCCTTTCACTTGAATGCTAATTTATTTGGACTGATCTGCCATGTGGCTGTCCAGTTGATTCCATGGGATGTAAAATAGAGATGAAGGCCATCCGTTGCTTAGCTCTGTTGCACCGCGTCTCGTCTGCCAGGCCTATGCAAAAATCATCTCAGTATATTAACCGCCCAAGGAAGCCCTGAGCAAACGGAGTTCCTGGGGCTTTAATGGTCGAGCTCAAACAAACTGGCTTAAACTCGCAGAAGGACGTATCCTTTCTGTCTTTTTTTTTTTTTTAAGACTATTTTTCCCTTCATAGCCTGCTTCAAAGCATTCATGACATGTCTCAGTGGTACACTAGTGGCTTCTTGTTTTATCAGCTGCTTTGCTGTTTTGTGCACGACTAAGCACAGCCTCCGCTATATCTTATCACACTATTGAGTAGTTGGGACAAGTACATATTTTCCCTCTTCCTTCAACATGTCTGTTCATCCTCCTGGAAAGTACAGAAAAGGTACAAAATGGTGGAAATCATCTCAAGTCTTAGCTTTAAACACCAGTGTCTCCAGACCTTTACGGGATCGGGCGTGCAGATGTTTTGAAGGGGAAGCAGCTGGGCTGGCTTCACTGTGGACCGTAGGCCCTCTGGTATTCGGCTGTAAACGGTATTTGGGGTTGGCTGCGTTGCTCAGCTGTTTCTTAAATATCTTTTCTTTTGTGGGTGACTGAGATATCTTGGGGAAATGGAACCAAATCAGTCCCAAAAGTGCAAAAAAAACCCCATCTGCTTCTGTCTCCTCGGGTCATCTATCCGTCCCATTATTTTTATCTCCCTCTGCTTCATGAACGGTCGATCCCTTTCTTTTTTTGTCCTTTTTTTTTTTTGCTCTTTTTATCCGAGGGAATGCAATACACGATCGGCCTCAGTTTCTTGACAAGAATCTATTGACATTTTTGTGTATGTATTATATATTACTGTTAATGACTGATGAATATACAGAACTTATTTTTTATTTTGTTACATTTCATATATACGTAAATATATCTATATTCAAATGTTTACAATAAGAATTATTGTTTTTTTTTTTTTTTTTAACCTTTATTTTTTTTCTTTTCCTGAGTGATCAAGTGAATGAAGAGCTGGAAATCCAGAAAATGTTGCAGGAAAGTGTCAGTGCTCTCTGCTTGTAGTCTAGTAATTAGTTTACAGTATTGATAATAGTATTGGTAGCTGCCGATAAACCTAGTTGAAAGTGGAATGTGCATCACAAGCATGTCTTTATGATTTACCGCCATTGTAAAACATCACTGCAACTGTAAAAAGGCCAAGGATTCGAGCTGCCTGTCATGTCTGTACACCACCAAATTAAGAACGGTATACTATTAAAATGTATCTTAGATCATCTATAAATACATATATTGTTAAAAGCTGTACCAACAGTTCAAAGTATTTGCTAATTTTACTACACTTTTGTTATGTATATGTGTAGGAGTCTTAAGGCATATAAATTCTTCAAATTAAGTCAGGAGTTTAAAAGCAGACTATATTTTATAACGGCCTTTTAAGTTATTGCGGCCAAAGCACTGATATTATATATTTGCTGTAAAGAGAATTTTAAGAGTTTTATTTTTCTGATATTAAAGTTACTTAATAAAGACGGTTTCGTTTAAAGCCATCTCAGACTACTGTCATTCTTTTATGATGTGATGCACTTGCTGATTCTTCTGGGATGTTTTTTAAAATTTTATTTACTTATTTTGTATCAAAGACAGGTGTATATGAGCATTGTAGGAGAATTGCTGGGCTAAAGCCTACAGTCAACATTAATTGTGATGAGAATTGTTTGAATGTAGTCAAATGTGAGGGAATCCCTGCCTTTATGTTCTGACATCAGGTGTGAAACAGCCTGATATAGATATAGCACGAAAGGAATTAGGTTTTAAGCGAAATAACTGAGAACACTGCACCTACTTCTTTTTTGTTCTTTGGTGCAGCAGAAAGTTGTGCTGCAGGAGTACAAACCGTGAAGATGTGAGTCCATCCACACCTACATAGAGATGTACTTGGCACCACACTTCACAACTTGAGCCAGTGTGGTGATTTTGGTAGATTGCGTCCAGTAATAAATCAGCCACATTCTACCTTCCTCTGCTTTCACCGACGGATATTATTGTAAGCTTTAAACGGACTGTTTCATGCATGTATTGCTGTGTGTAGTGGTTATATATACATATATGTCTATACATATTTGTTGTTTTTTTCATTGATTTTTTTTGTTTTCCACCAGTTTCCTCCCAATAAAGTAGACAGAGCACTCTTTGCGATATGCCAGGTTTAACAGCTCTTAACGAATCACCATGACAATGCATCATGTCTATTTATATCAGTGAAACTGGGTTCTTAGGCATTTCTCAAATGCAGCTCAAGAAACAGGAACAAATATCATTACGAAAGGCTTCTGTGGAAAAATGCCTTTTCAAATGAGTTATTTGCCGGGCTTATGTGCAGACTACTCCAATTCAGGCTGCTTTTCTATGCCTGGGTTAAAAATCAGTTATGTCCAAAGGAAAACTACTACTACCAGCGAAACTTTGGGTTTTCCTGGAAGCAAAACAAAAAAGACTTTTGCACAGAGGCATGAGAGGCCCTTGAGGCCATATTTCAAACTTGTTCTGAAATATAATAAGCAAAATAGCACATAATACAATCACTCTCATACATAATTATACTCTTCACAAATACAACTGACTCTTACACGTATCACAATCTAGGATGTGGATGAAGTGGCTTTAACGCTGTACGCTGATGTGATTTTATCTAATTTAAGTGTCATTGTTATTCTGTTTTGGAGATTGAAAACAACACAAACCACTGCTGCTTGACACATTTGGTCCTATATGAGAAAAAAAGAGAAGCTTCATTGAACAGCGCCTTCAATCTATTACTGAAACTGCCCTTTAAATTTGTGCAAGGCTTTCTGTGCGGAAAATCTGAAACATGCATGGCAAGCATGAGCTATTTCCAGCCCACAGTGAGGTTCTTCTCTCACAGAGAAAAGCAAATTGCACCATCTAGTGCCTGGAGGCCGTGAAAAATTCCACGGGCTTTCAAAGGGACGCGACCACTACCGAGCAGCATTTAGATCTGATTCCTTTCTTTCTCCACAGGTGTTTTATTATTTTTATTATTTTTAAAATAACATCAGTCAGTGAAGAAACTGAAGGCCACTATGTTCTCATCAGCCCTCTAAGACATTTGTTTTTCATCTTTGTTGCAAAGCAAGGAGTCCAAAAAAGTTGTATCGGAACAAAAAAAAATTGTCCGGCTTGTGATCACATTTTCTTGTCCTCCACAGATGCAGCACCTCATCCGTTTTTTCTTGTTTTTTTTTTCTCTCTTTCTCCTTTGGTTTTACCTTCGCTCCAACTCTTACTTTTGTTACTTCCTTTTCTTGAACTATTTATCGAAGAAAATAAATATGAGACCGGTGCTTTAGACTGTGATGAGGCCTGGCTCTGTGGGCGTCCCGTTTTGATGCCTGATCCCTTTGGCTGCGACACCGCCCTGAAAGGAAAAGCCGCCCTTTTTCAGCATGTATCCATATGATTCGATTTACAGAAAGTGAAAAGGACTGGGGCAGGATGTGGGGGAGCGGCAGTGGTGCAGTGTTACATCACCAGCTGACCACACAGGAAGTCAGAACGACCGGCTGGAGCTCCAGTCCATGCACAGACGTGTGGAGATAAGACCCTCAGATTCCTATTACTTTGTGACGGATTCTCCAAAAAATCCTAAGCCATTACAAAACCGTTGTCGTTAGGTTACTATGAAAATCCATCTGAAACCATCAGCAAATCCATCAGACCCCATTCCTCACCTCACCACTTCATGGTTTCCATCTTTGTTCCAGCAGGGAATATAAACACAATTATTACCCGTAATAGTTTTTTTCTTACGGTTTGTTTACTTAAGGTTGCAGTCCTGCTCTGTTGCAGGACGAGAATGGGCACTCAGGTTTGACAAACAGATTACTGGTATTTATGTGTGAGACCCAGTTTGAGTTTTGGGTCAATAGAACTCTGATACAGAATGTTTGGAAAGGTGCTTCAGAAGAAAAAGAACAGGAGGCCGTTTTGAGAATATCAGGCCATATTTAATTGTAGACTCTCACCATAGAAATACAGTATGAGTGATCTGCAATCTGTCAGTAGTCGACATCAACTGCAAGTAATATAAAAACAACTGTCCAACTTAAGGCTTGAAAAGATATAACTTTTTTTCCCTCTCCAAATAAATTCAGCATAGATCATTTCCTGCCGTTTTTTATCTCCTTGATACATTTTAAAACCAGACTGTCACACTTTCTGCACTGGAGGGGAGCTATCCCCTTTTTTTTCCAACTCGAACAACAGTGCACATGTCATTATTATTCAGCCATGTTAAATGATGGTGGCGAATGAAAGACAAACAGTGGGCTGTGACTTCAGAACCACACATAAGAAGCAATGTCCTGTAGGGAGCTTCTGGCAGGGGGAGAAGAAGGAACTTGGGCTCAGAATCCAAGTATTTTATTATCCTCAAACTCCTATGAGAGAAAATGTCCTACTCGTACTCAGCTGATTCTCAAACACGTTATACCTGAACACCCCAAAGAGTTGTTCAGTTAGAACTACGCCTTAGAAGATCCAATTTGTCTAAAAGCTTAGCCCCTAAAATGTGAGTTAGTATTGTTTGACAAGTTACAACTCTGTAGTTTCCCTCTATGTGCCCTGAAAGCTTCTTTAATTTAACTAGCAACAGACTTCATGAGGGAAGCTCCCCGTGTAATGCAGTGCTGGTGGAGTACTCCATAGGAGAAAAAAAAAAAAGAAAGAAAAAAATGGGGGAAGAAAGGGATATGAGTCTTTTATAAAAATCCATGCAACCATTGCCATGCGTTTAAAAAACTAAACAAGTTATTTAAATGGATTACTAGTAAAAAAAAAAAGAAAAAAAAACTTCAGACCAACCAAAGAAACCGGAAAGATGCGTGTGGAAGCTATGAAGGTGAAAACGTTGGAACAGAAATCAAAAAAGGTGTCATAGTGTTACATACAGCATGTTTTCAGAGCAGTGTTGAACCCATTTCTCCTCCACTGACTTTAAATTAACTCATTCATTCCTGTAGGTTAACTGTGGTTATTACCTTAAATCTACAGGGGAAAAAGTAAAGTGCTACAAATATACAACTCACTTGATAAGAGTAACAAAAATAAAACCAAGAAAATATCTCAATTTTGCTGGATATTATCTAAAAAGAGAAAAAACCCCAAAACATCTCTTCTCTTTACAACTATACAAAACAGTCCTGAACCAAGTAGTATATAAGTAGGCTGCAAGTCATTAGATAATTAGATACAGCATTTCTAAACATAATCAGATATTAAAATCTATCAAAACTAAAAACATTACAGTCTTAAAAACGCTCCATACATCCAGAGCGTGGGTTAAGGTTCACTGATCAGACTGTGTACACAAGACTTTCTGGGTTTTTTTTCTGTTAGAGGCAACCCTGGTAGGAGGTGACCGCGGCTGAAGGCGGCCACTGCTCATTGTGGCTGGAACTTCGTCCGACAGAGAGGTTATCGTCACAGTAAAAACATCAGTGTAAATATGAAATCTGCACACGTTTAAAAAAAAAAAAAAAAGCAAAGAAAACGGCGTCAGTGCAGGTATGACGTGTTGAGAGAGGCACTGCTGATTAAACAACCATCCCGCTCACTGCTACTCCTTCTGGCTTAACAGCTCAGACCGGAAAGCCGAAGTTTAACGTGACCTGGGCAAGTCCTCACAATCGTTTGAGACTTGGCCTCGGATCGGAGAGTCTTTTTAAAAATGTTTTTATGTCCTTTATGGATGGTGGGAACATCCAGCTTGTCCTGATCCTGCTGGATGTACTTTTCCCTGTCAGGGGGGCTGAGAGGCGGCCATCACTCATCCAGAAGACACCCACAGAGTCAGAAAACTCCAAACGGAAAAGCGCCCGGATACTGCCCGCGCATGCTTTTGTGTCGAGCTTCCTGCGGTCGGCTGCTCGCTGTGTTGGCGTCTGTTCCAGTTCCATGGAATCCTCTGGTCCTCTGTGGGCATGGTGCTTTACAATTGCGCGCTTTTGTGGATGTTTCGTCTACCGCTCCGATCAGGATTGGCGCGAAGGCCATTTACCAAACACATAACTTCAATAGGCAGCCACATTTTGGGCCACAGTGAACACAGGAGCTTCAACCCCGCCTGAATGAAATCTTCACTTGTGTTTCACTGTCCTCTCCACCCGACGCAGGCCGCTGAGGGAGGCTTTCCACCGCCCCTAGAGGTGTGAAGCTGGTGTTGGATCTCAGTCCAAAGGTTGGGGGTCAGCTATGGGCATGGTGTGAAGAACCTCGTCCAGTAACTGTAGAGCTCTGTGCAGGTGGATTTCAATCCAGCAAGGCGTCTCCTTGATACTCTGACGGGGATAGTCGGGCCCCCAGCCTTTAACAAAACTCATCCTAAGAATGCACAGCCTCCGGAGGTCATCTACCCCGATCCCAGCTGCTGCTGAGAGACCTGAGAGCACACAGGACAGAGTCAGGGGCCTGAACACGGCCGAAAGGCGGGTCTGGCGACCGCCAGCAGGAAAATGAACACAAATCAGTCTGAGTATTCCTTTGACGCTTATGCTGGTTACGTCACCACGAGCGAAACTGGAATGTCACCCAAACCGAGATGCTGCCACACCGCCGCTGTGGACAGCAGTGTGTCTGCGGGGTTGTCTTACTGATGGCTGGGGCTATTCCTCCCACGGACCCGGGTCCAGGTATGTTCCCGGCCACAGCGGCTGCCTGTGCCGCCGCCGCTGCCTGGGCCGTAGCGGCCTGCTGCTGCATCTGTCTGTGGCACTGACGGAGGTCAAACACCTGGAGGGAAAGGGGAGCGTTTAGGCATGAATCCATATTCCCGCGAAAGCCCATTTGAGATCTGAGCTGTTTGCACGATGTCCTCCTCCAGCCCACTGAGCAGGGCCCGTGGTGGCCATACCTTGATATATGCACTGGGGTAGATTTTGTGAACGGCGTCTCCTGGGGCGCGGCCCGCCTCCCTGTCCAGGTAGTAGCTCTGAACGAAGACTGCGTGGTCACTGAGGCAGCGCACCCACACGTCCCCCTCGCCTTTACACTCCAGCTGGACCCCTTTACCGATGTGAAGCCTGAGGTGATGAGGAAATGTCAAAAGCAAAACCCAAGCAAGAGGTCCTCAGTTCAAACACACACACACTCAGCCTCTCTTAGTGAGACTCGGGACAACTTGCCGTTCATTTCCCTGATGTTGCTCACAATTGAAGGTACTCTCGGGCCTATTTTATATCGGCATAGGTACAATAGTTAACCTTCACAAGAACTGTTGAAATGGTTGTCCCTCAGTCTGGAATAAAGGAACAAATCTGTCTGAAACAGCCATTACAAGCTTAACCATGTCACAGTCTACACCAAATGACCAAAATGGTCTAAACTGGGATTAGGGCTCCTCAAAGGGCATCTGCTCTGGTCTCAATTCTTCATCAAAATGCTCATAAACTGAGCGATTCAAGCTAAATCTGATCAGGAGACTTTGATCCATCTAAATGAGTGAGACAAACGAGTCCACGCTGACTCGTTAAGAAGCAGCGACTGAATTCAGCTGAATGGCTTTACTGACACGAGTCTCCACTGAAACCTTTTATGTTTTGCCTCGGAGCAAAAGGCCTGGATGAGAAAATACAAGAACGTGTAAGGCATGACCTCATACAGACCGAAGAGGAATGTTCAGAGGACCAGGTAATGTAACTCATTAGAATGACACTAAAATCAGAAAACCCTATAAAATAAAACATTTTTGCTGCAGATAAAGTGATCGTTTGCTCTCACTATCAGTTTATTTCCACGTTGTTTGGCCACTGACCGTGCTCTCTCGATGGCCTCGGTGCGATGGACATTACTAAGCTGGCCCAGGCAGAATCGGTCTCCTCCTGAGGGGTCCACATAGCCGTCCACCGTCACCACGGGACAGGAGGAGGGCACCTTAAAAGTCTCCCCGACTTGAACGTCCATCTCAAAATACGCGATGGAACACCAGTAATCGGGAGCTGAAACAGGGGATGGAGAATGTGAGTGGTTTAAACTGTCAAATATTAAATGTGATGATTAAAGTCTGGACTATTACGCTTGTCTTTCAAACAAAGGTGACTAAGAACAGCTTTTTATGCACTGGAGTTTGGAGTATTAATTGTTTGAAGAAAATACAATCCTTTAACAAGACTGAATGATAGCTGGGAAATGTCAATATAATACAAAATGAAGGGCTGATCTGAGGTCTGCCACATGCTCTCACCTGGATGACTGGATATCGGAGGCTGAAAAGCGAGCTCGTTGTGGACTGGCCCTGAGGAAAAAGACGGGTAGGTCAGTGACGTCCTCCTCCGCAGAGACAAAACTACCGTTTTTAGCAGGTCTGACTTACAGTAGTGGGTGGGATGTGGCATGGGGGGGTGGTGCTGCAGATGGCCGTTACTGTGGTGGGGTATGTTGGGGGGGAAGCTACTGCTCCTGGACCAGTTGGCGTTGGCATCTGAGGAGTGAGAACATTGAGTAATGTAAGGGGAGGACGACACACAGAAAGATAAGGCATAAAGAGGACGGGGGGGCAGGTGCCGCTAAAACTCACTGCCTGATCCTGCTGCCATCGCTGGGTAGGACGAGGTGGAGGCAGAGGTGGAGGCCTCTGAGGGTGGGAGCAGGGTTGGGGTTTGAAATGGGTCAGACGGGGCCGGGCGGCAGCCGGAAGGAGGGTGCTGGATGGTCTGGAGAGAGTGCCCTCCCTCAATGGAGGACAGACTCTGCTGGCCGTCAAAATCATACTCATCCTTGACAATTGGTGTTGAGCTGGGTCCAGAGTTGGTCAGGGTCAGTCCTGATAAGTCTGTGGACCAAGAAAAACCTGCACTTTACCAACCATGAGAGTTTCTCATCTGTATACATATGGACGACTGAGGGCTGGATGAATTCTACTAAAGCACTTAAAAAGACCCAAATCCACTTTTTTGTGACAAAACGATACTGGAAGTTTTCAGTATTTGTTTTCAATCACATGCAGAAGCCTCCGCTATAAGTTTCTGTTGCTACAGAAAGCAGAATGGATCATTATTTCCTCTTTTTAGGAAAGCTTTTCTGTCTCGGATCTACACTGCCATAAGCACTCAAATGCTGGTGAGGAGTTCTGTTTCATTTCTGCACATTTAAACGAAAAGTACCCCAAAAGCAAGCGGAAAACCTCCCCGTTCCTCACCGATGCCTGGAGACACCACTCTCTCATAGTGATAGGGATTGACACACACGCTGTCACACTTCAGGTCAAAGGCAAACTGGCAGTATTTCACATGCTTCAGTTCATTCTTGTGTAGGTCAGGCCATCGCCACAGCCGGGCATAGATCACATGAGGAAACCCTTTACGTCCGGCCACCTGGGAACGACACAGAGAGGAGAGAGCAGGGCCGCAAGTTCAGGGTCAGTTCTTCTTACACACAGTCCAAGTGATTACTGCTGACTGAAGACAACTGCTCGTTTTTCTCCTGCTGCGGCCAACATGCTCAAACAAAACAAAGATGAGCTGATCTAACTATTTGATGTCTTATGTCCTGACTTTGTGTGCCAGTAGTTACATTTGGTGAGGTAAAAAATTAGACAGAGGTGACCAAAAGACAGCTCATTGTTTTGTGCACCGTCAAGTCTTATAAGCACAGCAGGTTTCATCTCATCTGTTGGAGCTTCTTACAACTGAACCATTGAAGCTGGAATTCAACAGGTCATTAGTGAGAGATCTTTTATTTTTGCCTTGTTTGTTGTTGCTTTTGAACTATTCATTTAAAAGTGTGCACTCCGTCCTTGCTGCTGTGCACAATAACAAAGGGATGGTGATGTTCCATCTGTCTGTGTTAAGCTAGTCTGTGTTACCTGCTACTCCTGAGCTAAACTGATATAAAGCTGAAAAAACAACACCCCAACTGACTGCTGGGGACCTCTGAGTTCTTCACCTTCCTCTCTTTTTTAGCACATTTATATTTCACTCTGATGACACTTAATATTGCAGCGATATAATTTCTATAAAGAGAATGATGAAAAAGTACTTTTTAACCCAAAAATTGGTTTAACTACACAAAATCATATTGAACTGTTATTCATTTGCTATGTTTGTTTTGTGTCATTAAACAAAACTTTTAAATGTAATGCCCAGGCTGTTCATGGAGAGTAAGCTGAATACCAAAACTTACATTAAACATTTATCCTAGACTTATCAAAACTGATCAATGAAACTCTACGCTGATATACAGATCATATCCAAGTCATTCGCGTGTACCTGCAGCCGACCATCAAGTGTCCTTTGAATGGTCACACACTTGCTTGGATGAGCTCCATTTGTGGTTATGGCTGTGATGAGCGAATCGAGCTCATCTTTCTTCTCCTTCAGTTTCTTCACCAGGCTCTCGATGGCCCGCTTGGCAAAGGTCTCGCTCTCACCCCCCTGTCTGTGGCACATCAGGCTGTGCACGATGCTCAGACAGGCATCGTTGCTGGTGGGCGTGCTGGTGATGGACATTATTGCTCCTGGTGCTGCGTGCTTTCTTTGGTTATGCACGCGTGAGGTTTACATGGCGTCACAGCATCCTGAGTTAACTAGAAGCAGGACTGATCTTCACAGGGCAGTAGGGAAGCACTAAAGCCATAACCGTGGATGAGGGTGTGCAAGACGTCCCCTCTGAGCCTCAGGAGGGATGGGGACAAGATCTGCAAATGGAAGAGGATGTGCAAGGTTGGAAAACCAAATTAATCTTCTTAAACATTTTTGTCTGTTGACAAGTTGGTTGATTGGCTAAGTTAGTTCTTGGTACAACTCTATCTCATGGAGTGGACACAACATACACACTGCCAAACCTGTGGGCATAAATGTACCATTCCCACAGCAGCATTCTTTATGTCCTGTGCCCTCATTAGAAAAGACATAACAGATAATATTTTAGAGTCTGGGGGCTGGAGGAAGGCACGACTCTTTAAGTGCAAGATTATATCTACTTTATAAGATGAAATATGATAAAAAAATAGCTCACCAACAAACGAATCCCATTACAAACAGAAAATCTATGCATTAGCAACCGTGCAGAGAGCTCAGCACCGGTCCGTCTCCGGTAAAAAGTAGCAGGAGTGGGGCTGGCTGGCTAACTAGCGGCGCCAGTCTGGCTGCCGTTTGTTGAGGGGTGGAGCAAATAGTTCCAGCGCCAGAGAAATCCCAAGAGGAAGTACAACACATACTTTACTCAAAGTAAAAGTGTTCGTCTGCAATTGGAAAAGATTCAATGAAAAGCCCTCTGACTTCTAAAGTCGGACATTGACCGACTGGCATTTATAAGTTTCACCGTGTGCTATTATATAATAAATGTATCCCACCACAAACACGGGGGTCAAACTGCTAGCGTTCATCTAACGCTGAAATGCAAAACCGGAAATGTTGTGTTAAAAACTTAATTTCCACTTGCGGTTAACTAACAGCTACCTGCTACGAAAACATCAGCTAGCATGTACGATTGTTTATAGCAGACTAGCTTACATAGCTTGCTACCGATAAGTTAGCTGACGTTTGTTTTAATTTGTCCAGCTGGACGTTAATTAAAGTTTTGTCACTATAAAACAAAGCATTAACATTGTAATGGATATTTAAAAAAAAAACATGGTTGGTATGAGACGGGTGTGTAATGTAGAGATACAAAGTTGAAGTTTCGGTTTAAGTTTCAAGGTATGTTAATAGCTGACACTTTCCGCTACCTGGAGTTAGCTGGTGAGGTGGCTAGCAGGAAAACTGTGCCCCTGTCCCAAGTTGCGGTGCCAGCGGTGAGTCTGCGCAGATCCGGTATGCTCCGTGGATGTTCCCTCCACGGAATCCACCCGATGTACACAACCATGCGGGGCCACCGTGCGGCATTTAGCCAAACAACCACTAAGGAAAAGAGCGTATCCAGTCAAACCTTATATTTTGTGTCAACTCCCACTTCACTCACTTCTCGCACCATTCCCTTCCATGGCGCGTTGCGCATGCGTAAAAAGGGCTGCTGTTTGGTCAGCAATTAAGCGAATATTTTCTACAAATTTGGCACCTTATTGATGCAAAACTTTTAAAACTGCACATTTAATGGTTCTGTATAATATCTATTGTGACTGTTTTTCCTTTTGAAATATCTTCTATTTCTGTCAATAAAGTTATATGAATTTAAATATTTTGTATACACAGTACAATGTGGACAGAAATAGTAAAATGAACAGAGATATAACAGTTTTTCAAAAGAAAGAGTAGGATTAGTCTAATTTATTGGAATGTTTATTATTGAAACACACAGTGGGACAACAGGAAAATATAAATCCTTGCTAAAATACAAGATATCATGCTGTATGATTACCTACACTGGCCAGCAGAGAGCAGTAAGATCCAAGCTATGAATACTACATTGCAATTAGAACATTTGCTTAAATATTTTAGCCAATTTTGATACAATTTCAGAAATTCCAGCTGCCTCAAAACACACAGAAAAGCCTACAAAAAGTTGAATAAACAAAATGATCTCTATATCTTTACCATTAAGAAAAACTTTCACTCAATGTTCTCTTTAATTGAGATGCTGTAGACTTTGAAGAGGATGTGTAAACTGTTGTATATCTTCCCATTTTACATGAAAACATCATTGATATGGAATTTAAACCCCCTATGTCTCTGGCAAAAACGACCAAGTGACCATCAGCTGTCAGAAAAACACTAGGCACGGTGTAAACACTAAAGCAGCAGTTGATCACACTGTTAATATGTAGATCAGTTTGACAGCGTTTCCTCAGAGACAACACACAACTGTTTGTCTGGATGAACGTGTGACAGATTAATCATGCTTTCAAATTCCACATGTGGCGTTTCTTTGGTGGGAAATTTCATGTTAATTTGATGTTGGTTTTATTGGATTGGCTGATTTCAGTTTGTGATCCAAACAGAGCTGTAGAGTGAAACCTTGTTAAACCGTTTTTGTAGTGGGCAAGCTTCACAAACAAGAATCCACCGAGTACATATATAGACAAATATCCTAAAGACTTCTCAGTTACAAGAGACCAGTGTTTCCTGTGCCAAGTACAACATATTCATATTGATTACTATTGGCGCTTAAACTTAAGAAGTTGGTGAGCTGAATAAAATGACTGGAACCAAAGAAGTAACGCCCCCTTTGAAAGTGCACTGAAAAAGTGAACACAGTACTGTTGAACTCAGTGGGAAAAGCAGTTTGCCAATTAGACAGTTGGCGGTTTGATTCTCAGCCTCTTCAAACCAAATGCCGAAGTGTACCTGGCAAGTTGCCCCAAATACCACCACTGGGAAGGGAATACATGTAAAAGGGAAAGACTCTGCTTAGTCTCTGACTAAGGATGAGAAGAGCTGTTTTGCGAATATAGGTTTGAAGTGTAAAAACACTTTTTTGTGGCTGTTGACACCAGAGCATTGTTACATAACTACAGTTTATTTCCAATTTCCTTTTCTGAATTCACAAGAACATATATTCACCACAACAGACGAACACATCATAACGCAACACGGCTTATCTCTTTCACACACAGTGAACTGCAGCATCGTGACGGTGAAGACAGTGTCCTGTTACAAAAGGTCTCAAATTGATAACGAATATGGCCTTGTAGTCTTGTAATCAGGATTCCTCATGACAGCAGCAATTTGTGATATTTTGTGGTGATCCTCTACATTACTGTTTTATGAAAACATTGTACTGATCATACACTGTTCATGCTGTAGAACTCAATCCATGGTACATCTAAAAGAAACGTGGGGACAATTTTCATTCCAGAGACTGGCCTGATCAACACAATCATCAATGTAACATCTCATTATAAAGAGTTAAGTATTAAAAACTGGTTTACTTCTGGTTAACAAAGCCCACGCATGGAAATGCTGTTTAAGTGTAAGACAAAAAAATTCAGAGAACAAACATTTCTGTTGCAACGGCTTATCGATCCACTCGGGTTGTCCTAAACCCAACCAGCGAATGTCCGAAAATGTTACTCACGCCTGTCTCTCCGTGTTCCCTCTCTACCTTGAAACCATCACCTTTCTTCTGAAGTCTTAACACCACATGAACAGAAGATTTATCAAACCTGAAATGTTTCCACCTCGGTGGAGTCAGGAAATTGTCTACCCCTCAGGATGTAGATGCAGATGGAGGGATGCATGGATGGAAACAGGGAGGGACTGATGGATGAGTAAAATGGAAGAGGATGTGGATTTAGGGATGGAGGGTCGGACTGAGATTGCAGGTATTTAGAAGATGGATGGATGGATCAGTGGTAACCATAAGAAAGCCAGAGAGGGAATAGGGGGAGAGATGGGGAAAAGGGTGCAATGAGTGAGCTGTCAGTTTGAAGATAAATCAGGCAGGCAGTGTCTGTGAGGATGTTCATGTCCACAAACACACACAAACAGATGTGTGTCTGTGTGCAATCACGCTTGAACCCACACACGTGCAAACACAAATACACTCACTTACACACTTGTGCACACGCTGCCCCACGGCGAGGCGGTAAAAGGCCACGCCTGATTGGTTGCTGTGGGGCGATTTCGCCCAGAGTGGGAGAGCAGTGCATGTTGGGATGTTTGGATACAACTTCAGCCATCCATGAAGGCATAAGGTAGGTCACCACACTTTATCCCAAGTCCCCCCCCCCCCCCCCCCCTTTTTTTTAACATGTCCTTCTTAACCTTTCCTTCCTCACATCCTCCTCCTGTTTTTTCAGCTTGTGTATTATCTTTCTATACTTTAACACATCTCCCCCAAGGACCCCTCACTAACACACCTCTAAATCTGTCCTATCCATGTTTCATAAAGACACCAAAGTCTACTCTCTAATAACAGCTCTTTGGCTTTTCTTTTTCCCCTTCTTTGATTATTCTCTCTGGCTCGATTTCATTTCCATCTGTCGTCCATTTCTTTAAATCTCTACTTGAGCTTTCTTGTCTTTTTCTTTCTTTTTCCCCATCTTTCCTTGACGAGCCTGCCTTGCTAACAAACACGCATACACACAACCACACGGGCACGCACACTTTGTATCCCCGCAGTGTAGTGTGCTAACAGAATAATTAGTCGCGCTTGATGTCTCTGACAGCTCTAATCCCTCTAAATGGCCACCACATGCCTCCTCTCATCAGCCCATGGCTAAACACACAAACCACACTCACTCAAGCTTGTATATGAGCGCACACACACACTCTCGCAAAACACTAGATAGAAATGTAATGTTTCCATCTGTTTTGGAACAGTTTAGAGTTGCCTGTGTGTGAGACATTTCTGTCACAAACGTAACATAAACGTAACGGACAGCCAGTGTTGCATCTAATGAGTTTTGACTGCGACACTATAATTACAAACAATAAATCAGTCGGAAAAATGTGATGACATTTTGTTTGAACACCGAGTTGCTCGCAGTGAGCGACATTTTTCACTGATTGCAATCTGTAAACCTTTTTTCCAATTATTTTAAAATCCACCAAAATCCCCCCTTCAGGAAGTTTCTGTGTATTAAAAAAGATACTTGTGGCACAGTAAAGGCATTTCTTGCGTCTCATAAGATACACATTTGTCATCGGCCATTGTACTCTGCCACATACTCTGTGTACATAACATACATGGTGCAGTTTTATGCCCAGTTTTCTGTAGCGCTTCTCATCTTTGATAAGCTGTTGCAGCAGCCAGTTATTGTCCTTGAACCTCAGTGTGTTTTTTCTGTCAATAATCCCAATTTCACCCTCATGGATTACCTTTATGTATATATGTAATTATTATGTCCCACACATTCCAAAAGGATGTCAAATAAGAGTCTGACCCTTTAGCTGGCTACTTGAAAGGCATGTGACGAAACACAATATATATGGATATCAGATTAGTCAAGCTGCACATAGGATAAATGCCAAGGAATCAGACAAACACCTCGCTGTTTGTTCTTTCTGTTTCAGTCACAAATGTTTTCCAATCTATTTTGTGGCAACCCACAATTATCTTGAGGCCAAGCTTACTTAGCTTTGCTGACTTGTAGCCATGGGTTAATTATGTCATTCACATGCTTTGCTGACTTGTGGGGGCGTCAGTTATTGAACCTGTGGCAATGCATTACTAATTCGCGGCTGCACACATTTTCCCACCAAAGTTACCATGGGAGCTCTGTAGGATACAAACAATAAACACAATCTGTTTATTCTTTAACCCCATGCTTTCCTGGAGAGAATCGCTGCAGAATATATGCAGCGCTGATCCAATCTGACTCCTGCCTGTGGTAGAAATCCCACCAGATTTAATTTACCACCGCTGCCTGGAAGAGCTTCAGTACATCGGTGTGTGTGTGTTTAGTGGCTCAAACGCTTGTGTTGGTTGGTCCCATATCTTTTTTTGTATGTGGGAGTTTATTTTCATACATTTGTCTGAGATGTTGTGAGTCTGAGTAAGCCTGACTATTGTGTGCGTGCTTGCGCGAGTAAGCCCATTTTCCCCAGTGTAACATGAGAAGCACCATTACAGTACAGCGGGGAATGAACGCGGAATAAATACAAACAGATAGCTCGCTCTGTTTCGCTCTATTACACTTGTACACTGTGACATTTGTTTGGGATTTATGTGGCTCCGCGCTTGTGTAGGTGTTTACTGCTTGTGAGTGTGTGTTTTTTTTTGTGTGTACTGTGAATCCTGCAAGACTGTGATAGGAAACAGAGACAGAGCCATGGGAGGTGTGCAGCTTTGTGCCACTCTTCTGTGGGATCCACCCCTGAGAAAAAGACTATCAGCAAAAGAAGAGCACCTTTAGAAGAAAGAGAGGGTGAGACCAGGACTGAGAGACATATCCCAAGAGATGGAGGGACAGGAGAGAAAAAAACTGCAACAAGGGGATGCAAGGTAGATTCTAAAGGAGAGAAAAAGTAGCAGATAATGGAAAGTGCTGGGAGAGAGCTGAAGTAAGTTAATAGACAATAAGTGCAGTTATGTAAATAGCTGCTATGAGAACACGTTAGGCTGGGTTTAGAATGAATCTTGACGGGCATTTAACTTGACTAATGACAAAAGATTAATTTCTGCCAAAAACCTTTGTTTTCAAACTCCTATTCTTTATTCTTTGCAAGCATATTGTTTCCAGATCTGGCAAGCTCACTGTAATAACTAAGAGATGTTCTGCTGCTGGTTCATCCAACCGTTGTTCACCTAGAGATAGATACAATTAAAAGCTCCCAGGAAGAGAATTTTCCAGAGAAGATGTCTGTTTGGTAGCCAAAAGTAGTTTTGTATCTGAAGTAATTATGAAAACACGCTTGGGAATCTAATTTTTAGTGTGAGCATTTATGAATTCAATCCAACTTACAAATCAATATCTATGGTCAATTTTTCCTTCACTCGTAGGGGACATGGTTCACATGCTAAGTCCTACATCTCTGTTCTTGAGTCACAGCAACAGCTCTTCCTGGTCTATATCTCTCTACCACTGATCCCACATATCTTAATTAAATGTAACAGATTTTCATGTTTCCAAACTCCAGGATGGAATGATTCCCTGTGAGGCTAATTTGTATACTTTACAGACCACATGAATGTAAATGACTCTGATTGTATATTTTAAGGGTATCTACGGACATGTTTATTATCTTGTAAGACCCAATGGAATGATAACAGATCTTAAATTGGACGTTAACTGTGAAATGAAATTATAAACATACCTCGTGTGCTCCATCTGCCAGTGTTGATGTTGTGAAGATTAATAATACTGTGTTTAGTGTTAGTTTGCATAAACAGTTCATTTCACACTGAAGTTTATGGGTTATTTTTCATGTGACATCATTTTCTGTTGATGTACTATAGGATGTAACTCAGCCACATTTATGTTCAAATATGTGGCATGTTTTTGTAAAGAAAGTTCATGGGTTAAGAGTTTTCTTCTGTTGTTTTTATTTCTGGTTTGATTTTCAGGAAACCTTTTCCTCATTCTGAAAGTCTCTCATTCGAATGTGGGCAAGAAAAAAGGTTTTACTGCTCAAATTTTTTAAATATGCCAAAACCTCAGTGCTTCTCTGTAAGTCAGTCCATGTTTCCATATGATCCACAGAGCTGCCGGCTAATTCCACAGGCTTGGCAACACTTTGCTCAAACACTCACAGTCACTTGCATTGCTCTTTTTCCTGTTTTGTGAGTGTGTGTGTGTGTGTGTGTCTGTCCTGTAACCAGTCACATGTGTGAAGTAAATGTGTGACCACACACACCGTGAGTCCATCTGTGCCTCAGGGAGCTCGCAGAGATCAAACACTGGTGTTGTCATATGGTTTGGATTAAGTTCAGTCTTCATGTTTCATCATAAAACTTCAATAAAGCAACACTCATATAACACACACACACACACACACACACGCAGTCACCACATCAGGGTGTTTGGTTTATGTGAGTAATCTTTGTTATGATGTATGTCACACTATCGGGGTGTTCAGTTTTTTTCTTTTTTTTGTGTGTCTGCATGTACAGTTTGGCAAGATTGTGCGGTGGTGTGTGTTGTGGTTAACATGAGTGTCTGTGTGTGGTTGTGGTTTGGAACATTTTTTCCTAAACCACTGACCCATAAGCAATGAGAGGTTGTGGGCTCATGGGCCCACCCACAATCAGGAAACCTACACCCACACACACATATGGACACACACCTGCAAATACACACATGTTCAACTATGTTTTACAAAGTGGACTTTATTAGTTTTACTCCGGCTAATGTGTCTCTGTTGGAATATTACTGATTTGCAGCTTAGTTTCAGTGTTTAAGGAGATACATATGGTTTAGTTATCATAGTTTTTTTTCATCCGAAAAAGAAAATATCCCCTTTTTCATGTAACCCTTAGTGTATTTTCACTTTTTGGTCACACTGCACAACTTAAGAAGTGAAACTAAATACATTGAAACTACAGAAAACTACTACTTTCGTAAGCTGCCTCCCATCAGGAAAGAAATGATTTGTGGGTTAATCAACTGTGGAATTAGGGTGGATGTTTGACTTCTACATTGCTGTCTCAGGTCAGTGTTAGTTTCCTTTGTCCTTACTGGTGATGTAACTTATTTCCAGACTGTGATTAGATAACCTCATGTCAGCTTGTCAGCAGGGACCTGAAGAAGTTTGGGAGGACACTGACAAGTAACTTCCAGGTTGAAAAACATTTCTGTCTGTTGAGGGAGGATTCTTCATGCATAAATTCTGAACGGTTGCAGGTCCTGTTGAGTCACATAGAGTTCTCTGCCGATAGATGTTTGGCCTGATGACTTGTCAAAATGTTGGTTCTCAGTAATCCACAGAAATACCATCTACCCTTTTAGGCTCACAAGTTGTCACTGTTGGCAGTGTGATTTCTTTCATGCTTGGTCATGTAAGCTGTCTGGGCTTAATCTTTGCCTTGGGGTGCCTTTTGCTGTAGAAATGAATTTAGGGTTTTGACTCCACAGTTCAGACTCTTAAGTGTCATATGAATAACTGCTAACAATATAACTTTTAAAGTGCTCAGAAATCAGATTTGTGGGCTGAGAAATGTGGGTTTTACCCCTCCCAATTTTACTGGCAAAACAAACCAACCAGTTGCTCCTTGTTTTTCAAGTGTGTCCTTGATGTTTTCAAGTGAGTGTGGAATAAAGTAAAAAAAAAATTTGATTCAAAAGGCAACAAAAGTCATTAGCATGCTGTCACGCTACCTCAGAGTCTGTCTGGGACCATGACTCGGTCTGGTTTTCATTAGGTCCTAATTCTACCCGGGGTGTTTAAAACACACACAAACACACACGACCTCACTTAGTGCGTCAGCAGAATTTGCTGCAGTCCTCTTTGCCACTGTACAGCTTTGTTCTCAACATGGAAAATCTCTTTTTAACTAACCACAAGTCCAATAGTTTCTCCCTTCCTCTTTCATGCACACACCAGCTCACGCACAAACACAAGGGCAGCAGCGGGGCATACACCATTAACCTACATGAAAGAAAGCTTTGCTATCATATCGATCTGTCCTATGACACTTATTTTGCCAGCTTATATGTCACTTTGACCAACAAATGCCTGTTCCTGTCAATTCTTCAAAAAGGTTGGCTCCTTCTTGAAAGCTGACATATCCAACAGATTTCTGTACTTAGCCTATTTTTCTTTTTACAGTTTCACACATCTGTCCTCTAAGGCAAAAGAACAGTGAGTGGTGTGTTTTCGCTGCTGCCTAAAGGGCAGCAGGATTGGGTGGAAACAACATTTAGATTCATTAATCTATTACTCTTGGCCCCATGCTTATTTAATGGAACTGGTGCGGACGAATGCTTCTTTAGGACATGAATAAAACATGAGCACGTGTCGTTTCTTATCTGACTACTCTGCCAGCCAAGCTTCTTGGTTTTGTTATATTTTTAAAAACTATTTAAAACATTTTGTTTTTTTCTGTAATACATATATAATTGCTTCCATATATACATACTATGAGCTCCAGTCAGGATTCAAACCGTTTTGTTGTGAGGTGACACCTGGTGCACCACTCGGAAGTTCATGTAATTGTTGGGTTAAAATGGATTTCAGTATAAGGTTTATTCATAAAAGCTCACATATAAGTAGCAGTATCAGACCTGTAATAAAATCACTTTCTATTGCTCACCACAATTCTGAAAAATACATCATTGCCTGCCAAGACCTACACAGAGCAAAGCTCTTGGCTCGAGTGATGAGCAGACCCAGCTCTTGGCTCCCCGCTAAGTGGCTCATCAGTATCCATTCAAGTGCACAGAATAAGCTTGCTTTAGGTTCTTGTGGTTATCGAATTCTCGACTTGATCAGAGCTAACCAACAGGTTTTGCAGCTCGGAACTTTGGAGCTTGCCAAGACTAATTCCTGTTGCAAAGTCCTGGGTATTCAATGCCAAGGAGATCCTTTGGCTTTGAGCTGTATATTTGAATGAGGCCTGGCTTAGCGTGGCTGGTTCCAGGCTTCAGAGGCTCTTCCTATTCACCTCACTTATGGGTCAAGTTGGAGGGATAGCTCACCCACACTGTGGTGGTCATATGAGTCTGGAAATCCTGGGCATTTTAGTGGATTCGTCTAAGTTAGCTATCTTCTTGAGTTCTGCTCTCCCACATGTTTAGTTAGCAAAGACCTTTGGCTTGCTTGATTTTTCTATTATTTCCCGTTTAATATATTGTTTACTTTTTCTTCCAAACTGTAATTTGGAGCTCCATAACCTGTAGCTTCCTAACCTGTGGCTTCTTTCAATCCTCCCAGTGCAAGCAAATATGTAAAGCCCTACCCCACAGGTAGTAAGCACACATCTTAACAAAGGTCACTAGATAAGGGATTTGAACTCACCTTCCCTGTGAAAAAGGTGCGCTCAGGAGGTCCAAAGCAGAAATATTCGCCCATATACTGTAACTTCAAGTATTGTCTGATTTGACAAGTTATATGACTTATTAGATAATAAAACACATTTGATATATATAAATTATGTTATAATCTTCTATTTTTAAGGTAGGGGTTCAAACAAAGTATGGAAGTTGGGCCGCTATTCCACTCATCCATTCCACATCCTCACATATACTGCTTGCAGTTCATGAACTAGCCTTATGGCATGACATTTTCTTGTTATTATTCATTGTAGTTACGGGTATAGTTTACTGCTATAGAAAGATAGCTAATAAAATTTTTATCTGCGTGTCCAAAAATGATAACATGTCTGTTGACAAGGCATCCGCTGGGAGAGTGTGTGGATTAGGACCCAGATGTGGACTTGGAACTAAAGGAAGTTGGAAAACTGAAATATATTATAAAAATATTACAAAAAGCATGACTGGGCCAGATTAACACAAAACTCAAAAGCAAAACAATAATAAAAAAAAAGAATCTAAGAAATAAAACACTAAGAATGCAGGGAACACAGAGAGAACTGGGCAGGTAAAGGACAACAACATACACACAGACAACAATAGACCAGGCTCTGAGCAAGAATGAGAGGGCCAGGAAAGCTTCTACACAGAGGAGGTTGATTAGTGAGTTGATGGAGACAGCTGAGGGCAGCGAGCACAGGTTAAGAAAGTTGAGCTAATGGCACGAGGGAAAAAGTACTGAGGAAACAAAGTAGATTACAAGATGTGAAGGTGACGGAGACACAAAAGGAGGGCACAGAAAACTGAAAGGAGACCACAATAAAACAGGAAACCAAACAAAAGGATGGAGAGGAACACAAGAAGCTCCAGAACAAGAAATTAGATTACAAAAAAAGAAATAACACAGAAACCAGACACTAACCAAGAAAGACACCAGAAAAATCACAAACCAAAGAAATATCCCAAAACAAAAAACTGAGATTAAAAACAAATGAAAATTAGTCCACAAAAAGCCAGAAATGTTGACAGCAACAGTAAAATTTCTGCTGTGAATGACAGTCTGCTGCCCAGTCCGCATCATCCCTTTATTTAAAAAAGTATTCACATGCAAGCAAAACTTGTTTGTACTAATGGTCACATCCTTAGTTTGAGTCACAAATGTATTTAACTTTCAGATGTCAAATCTAGCTTCAAGGGGCATTTACATTGCTTCCTCTCTCCAGCCAGTTATGTTGGCCATTACTGGACTTGTTTGGCATGCAAAGGTGCTGTGTAATGTGGCTTGACTGTTTCATGTAGCTACTCATCTCCGCATCATGTTTTCACACTAAATGTAACGGCACTGATTCTCAGCTGTTAACGTGTGTGCTGCTTTAGTTGTGAACTGTCTGGGAACAGAATCAAACTGCTTTGACACACTGTTAAACTGATGTTTTCCTCCAGCCACTAAGCACAATGTCTGCGTTTGTTGCCACTAGCATCTGATGCTTTTCTACAATTGCGACCTTGGAAATGGGTGTTCACGGTAAACTTGCAGCCCAAGAAAAAAAAACACCAAGTCATCAGGAACTTATCAGTAACAGCAGATGCACCAAAGCACTTTGTGTCGTTGCAATGGCATGCTGATAATACAGCATGAATGATCACTGTTAGGCATGAATAGTCATCTTCCTCCACTTCCACCAATCCTTGTATATCTGTATGTTTCTATCTTTCTGGCTGTGTTGCATTCAAATGATAACGTGCTTTCTAAACTGCAGGTCAGTATTACTTCAGACTACTTGAAATTGAAATTGGTGCAAGTTTAAAGACAAAAATAAGAGAGCTTCTTTTCAAGATGAATTGTTCAACTTGCCCCTGAAGCAGCAACAAATGATAAATTATTTATGATAAGGTTGCTGTTAATGAAATTTGAGAACAAGTTTTTCAAGTGCCTCTACATTTTTTTTTCTCAGTATATTCTGTTTCAGCTGACTTCTGTATCACTTTCAAAGTGATCACTGGGTTTGCTCAAACCCAGTGACTTTTATGGGTTCTGTAAGCCTGGGATGACCATTTCAGTCAGTCACTTACATTATGTAGCATGAAAAAGCTAAGAATTGGACCTATTTGTCCTCGGTAACTTCATGCTTCATGGGGTCTGACAGAACATTAAACATACAAGTTTGGTATACATTTTCAATAAATCATTTACAGACCATGAGCCAGTGGTCATGCTAACATGTCTGTAGAGAATATGTGCCAAGCTACATGCATGTCTGCACTAGCCTGAAATCAGACAGTTTTGAGATCTCACGATACATTTGCTCTGGCAAAATGCCTCTACTTCTCCCTCAAAATCTATTATACATTACATGGACATAACCCATAACAGACTCCAGGCTGTCTATAGCAGTCATATCTGATTGGTTGTAAGTAAATCTGGGAGCACCCTTATGCAATTTGGTCTGCACCCTTCTATAACACCCTCTTGGAATAAAGTTAATATTTTGCATCAAAATGACAGCATCGCAGTATACAATAACAGTGTCAAAGCTTTACAACCTGCTTTTATCTGTTGGTTATTGAAACATCATGCCAACAATTGCCAGTTTGCAATAATCTAATTACTTTAGTTAAATAAGTTCTGTCATTTTTACCCTAACGATGTCAGGGAGGTGGGTGTTGCCGGAGGACTCAGGTGCGGAGATGAGGGAAAACCAAGGTTTATTGTACAAAAACAGGGTGAATGTCCAGACAAAAGTACAAATCAAAGCTGTGGAACACTGTGGGCAAAGTATCAAAGCAAACAAGACTGTGGAAAAACAATGACAAAGTAACAAAATAAAGATTAACAAGACTGTGACAAAACTGTGACTATGGCTGTGGCAGAACTATGACGAAAACAAACCTGGCGTGGGGGTGACGAAGGACAGGACGGACATGAGACGAAAAGACGAAACAGAACGACCCCGCACCAGACAAGGGGAAACGAGGACTATTTAAACACATGAGGGAGGGAAACCCCAGGTGTACACAATAGGTAATCAAGACGAGACATTCCCCCAGACGTGACAAACGATTTTTCTGAAAGGGTTAGAATCTAGCATTAACGGTTCTAGAATCTAGAATTACGGTTGCTGTGGCAATTGTTCCTTTAAAATTGAGTTTACAGAGAGTGTTGGCATCATAGGAAGGCTTTCCATCATTCAATGAAAGGACAACATGAAATTTTCCTCCACCTCAGACAGAGTTCAGCCTTTCCTGGTGATTATTCTTGACAGATGATGGGGGCTACTTGACTACAATGGCTTTCTACTGGATATACTGGTAAGGAAAATGAGAGAAAAATGTATTTCAAAGCATCGTTCTCTTTGGGTACACAAAAAAAAAAAAAAAATTGTTTTGCATGTACAATTTGCTTCTCATTTACACATTTACCGACACACTGACACAATTACGGCAGTAAGGACAACATGCCAGCAGCTGATTTAACCAAGAGGCACGGCACGGGGTTCAGTGTCTCACTGTATGGAGTGGTTAAGGAAATATTATTATCATTAAAAAAATAGCTGGTTTCTACATGTTGATTGAAATGTCACATGTAGACACCAAAAACTTATAAGAAATAGCTGTATTTCCTATCCAAGCTGTCTCTGCGGCTGGTCTTGTAAATACAATGTGCAGTTAGTTGACTAGATGAAAAAATGTAGCCTGTGGTTTTCCATTCAAAACCACAAAGATCCTGAAACTTCTCCTTCATCTCTTGTCTTTCCTCTCTCGTCCATCTCTGACTCATCCACATTAAAGACAAACTACTAATTCAAGAAAGGTTTGCCTCCAGCTTTCAAGTCTTTAGTTCTCCAAGATCCTGTTTGGGTGTGCACATGGACCATAAGAGAAAATATGTGTGCGTGCGTGTGTGTGTGTGTGTGTGTGTGTATGTGTGTGTGTGTGTGTGTGTGTGTGTGTGTGTGTGTGTGTGTTTGCATCATCAATCTGAACTTGAATTGGATTTTAGAAATGTAGTGTGTTAGTCACCCTTGCCCTGTATAACATTTTTGCAGTCCAGTTAGTTTAACTCCTCCCACCTTTACAATATGACCTTTTCAGAGTCTCATAATTGGCCCACAAGTGCTGAAGTAAAGTTGATTTGGTTTCTAAAAGGCTTTCATCTCTGGCCATGGCTGGTCAAATGCCAGTACTGGCATTAGCACTAGTCTGTATTTACACCTGAGATCCCCAAAGACACAGGGATAGTCATTACACATTACTGTAATGCTAATCTCTTCTAATAGATTTAGCATTGATCTGTGAAGCTGTAAAGCAGTTAGGAAGGTTTGTAAGAGGTCAAGCACACGGTAAATGACGGGGATGACACTAATACAATGTGCATTTAGACTTTTCTGGATTTTTCTGGCTATTCTGTTTTCTTTATTCTGTTTTTATGTCACTTAATTTTGTGTGCCCAGTGGGGAGCACTGTTTAAATTCTTAAATTCTTTTTTTCCCCTTTTTTTTAATGTTTATTCTCTTCCTGTACATTCAGCAAAACAGTGTATTTAGTATGCTCAGTTACACAATGCATTTTTAGATGATCTCATTTTGATCCATTGCACAATCAGATTCCATAAGTATGGCTCCTCCCAGCGGAAAATGTAATCCTCATTAGGTTAATCCTCATCAATGGATTGCAGGTTCTTGTCAATTGCCTAATCATTTAAGGTAACGTAAAATAGAAGCAATGATGATTCAAAGTTTATCATGTTTGTCCACTGTCTAACACTTTTTTCATTCACCTATCAGTCACATTTAGATTCAGGTTTTAATGGTTGAAATGCTCATTCTGGAATAAAACAGGAATAATGTGCAAAATAGCAAAACATTTTTAAGATTTAAAGATGAAAATGAAAGTCAGAGCCTGTTGTTATTGAAAGCTCCCAAATGACGGATGGATTGGTAACCTAAGCCATTGAATGGCTGATGCAATATGTAGAATTAAATAACCCCTAAAACTGTGGTCTGATTGGAACCTCATGTGCTGCCTGTGTTCAAAGCCAGCTTAAGTCTCAGAAGAAGGTCTGAATTCACTTTAAAGAAGTCAAATTATGCTGTTTTTCCACATGTTGACACAATTTCCTGAGGTACTTGATGAAATATCTGTCACACGCTTTGGTCAAAAAAACACTTAAGAGAGACAATACAGCAGTTCCTATTTCCATCGTAAATTTCCACAACGAATAAAATTGACCTGTTATAGTGTGGAGTGGTTTATTGAACTCCACTTCATCCCCTCCTCCACGAGGCCTGACCGTTGAAATCAGCTGTGCTCAGGAACTCTTGAAACACCATTGTAAACTAAAATAGCCTGTGCTCACTCTAGCATGCACAACAAACCCAGCTAACACCGCATCCCACCAAACTATCAGAACAAAAGTTGACTCACAGTTTCCCCTTCAACCAGTTTAGTTTCCCACATCTCGAGTCTCACTGGGGAGTAATGATCCATCTTTAAGACTCAAACTAGCTGCTGGTGTTTTTGCTGTTGAAAAACACAGGATCCAACCAGAAGCCATCCATTAAAAAAATCTAACAAATAAATCCAAGATTTTCTGTACTGGTTAGAAATGATGTTTTGCTCTAACCATTTTGAAGCATCACTTCTGTGACCTTTCCATCTAGAGAGTTCTTTGCAAGTTGGGGCAGCTACTTGGGTTTTATTCAGTCCAGATAATGTTTGGGATAATACTCTAAATGTAGATTAGTTGAATGGGAGATGACTTGGATGCAACTTGTGAACAAAACTCAGAGAAAGGAAAAGCAATTTTAAAAACACATTCTCTTAGATGAAATGGTGAATATGAGGTCACTGGAAAGTAGCTACAAAAGCAACATCCCAGTCTTATTTATGGAGATCACTCTCTCTCATTTATCGTTTGTTTGTCAACTGATTTCTTTTGAATTTTATCATTAAGTCATGGACTTGTTATATCCACAACTCATACTGGGAAGTAGAAAAGGGTCCCCCTTCAGGGGCAGATGTGTTTAACTTATGCTGTGAAATATGTGTATAGAATGAATGAATAGTATGAGCAGCAACTCAAACCTCTCTGCCTGAGTGTACTATTATTAAATAAGAAAATAGTGTTTGTGAAACTCCTTATCCCTAATATGTCCAGGCTTATGAATGCCTCTGTGTGCGTGCGTGTGTGTGTGTGTGTGTGTGTGTGTGCACAGGACTTTCAGCCAGGCTTTTGCATAATAGGATCAGTGTGAATCAGACTGAACTAAGAAGTGGCCCCTGGACTTCTTTCATGAGTCTGGGGCAAAAAGAGGTATAGGCAAACACACACACACACACTCACACACACACACACACACACACACACACACACACACACACACACACACACACACACACACACACACACACACAAACAGAGCTGTTCATAGCTACAAGGAGACAGTCAGATGATGACAGACAGTGCGTCTCATACAATTATGTTGTGTGCGTTTAGCTGGGAGCCATGCTGGAATCATAAGCTGCTTTAACATCAGCGTTGAATAACTCAGTTACGGTAAATCTTCTTAGTCTCCCATCAATCCGTCTTTTCCTCCCTCCTCATGTCCTCCCTCTGTCTTTTACTCTATCACTCTATCCTGTCGTCTTTGTTCTGACCGGAGAATCTCCCCTCTTAACCTCCCTCCATCTTTTGGCATCTTCCTTTTGCAGCTTGACGCATGTTTTGAGAGAAAACAAAGAGTCTTCAGAAATGCTATCAACGCTGGATTAAGTTTTATTCAGAGTGAGAGAATTGCAGTTTTTACTTCACGTGAATCAGCTCTAATTCGTTAGCTTTTATCAAAGGAGAGGGATTTCAGATCGACTTGGCGTTTCAGGATAAGGAACAGCTTTTCATTATTATCAAAAGTTTTGCCATGGTGCAACAATTGGAAATCTACATTTAATGCCTGTGCTCAGGTTGAAATGGCATGTGTGTTTGTTTATATTGAAATAAAGGTCAAGAACTGACGAGCCTAATGTACCCCGTGGGGATTTCCTGTCTTGCTCAAGGACACATAAGCAGACGTAAAGTCATGAGGTCTTTCTGCTCCACCTGATTCGTCTTTGACGCGGAGTCCCTCAGTGTATACATGTTCACCATCGCCACAACTCAGAGGTTTGGTGTACGGAATACCCAGGAGGTTTATTAGAGGTTTATAAAGTATATGTGTGTGCATGTGTTTTTCTTTGTGTGTATGTGAGAGAGCTCACACATGGCTTCTATCTTTATCTGATCTCTCAGTGTGTGTTAGAGCTCAGTTGTGGTTTAACGGTATTAGTGCTTACTTAAAGGGTCGCAAAAGTCTCAGTGTCTAAGCTTATCTCTTGGATTAGCTCAACAGTCGCGAGAGCGTGCACGTGGCAGACAGATGGAGCATGCACACACACACCCACACAAACACACACACGGCCTGCTATTTGCATATCTTTACACACAGGGAACAGGGAGCATACAAATGGTGTGCAAATGATTGAAACAAGAACATTTCAACGTCAAACCAGCTCATTGAAACATGTGTCTGCTGGGGAAAAATTGCACACACCTTTTCAACACACATGCAGCACGATGATGCACACACACACACACACACACAAACTGCTATTTGCATTCCCATGACCATAACAAGCCTTTGATTATCACTCATGGTGGGTACTTCCCCCATGCCTGTTTGCATGGCTGTTAAACAACTGGGTGTTGGTGTATCTAAAGAAGCATCTTAGTTCCTTTTTTTGTCTTCTACACAAAGAGCCATGAATAGCCCTCATGCACAGATAATTGACCGACAGTGCTTGAAAGGAAAACACACACCTGATGACCATGAATACACTCTTCACACCTCATTCCTGCCAAACATCCACAAGTTTTGCCCTGCAAAAAAAAAAAAAGAGTGGGAAATGGGAACTATGAATAAAATATTTTTGCAAGAGCACACGCAAAGGCAGTGCAGACACACTTTCTACACACAGAGGAACAAAGAGCATGCATTTACACTTTCAATACTCTCTAAATTCTAGAGGCTGTAGAAGTGGATTGACTTTCTCTTTCATGCTGCAATCGACTTAAAAGAAGTTTTCGCGGCTGGCCAACTTGGCGGCTACATTTTTGTTTTCTGTTTTATCCGTGCTCAAGTGAGGTGGGGGGAGACTAAAGAGAGTACTTCAAAATGAATAGATAAATGAAACACACAGATCAAAAAGATGCATTGGAACATCCCAACAGAATACGGTTTGACTATCATGAGAAACTATATTGGATATTACTGAGCGAAAATGGATGTGCAAACACTGGAAAGCAATCATAGAGCTTTTCAAAAGAAACAGTAATGAAGAGTATTGAACTTGAATGCTTAATTAACATAGAGCACCATACATATGACTTCATGATGTGATGAATGTTTCATCAGAGTAAGAAAGACATAGATTCCAGTTATGGGCTGTTTCAGTGGGATTCAAAGTCTGGGCTTATTTCATTTAAAAGGGAGAGTTAACTATAAGCTACGTAAAATCTGATTTCAAAATACGTAAATAAGTCTATCAGATTCATACGGAGTCAAGTGTCGCAAAAACTCAAACAAACATGCCTAGATGATGTGGTTGAGGATAAAGTCGACCTGTTCTGTGTGTATATGCTCTGTTTGTGCTGAAAATGTTCATTCTTTAGCATTTCTAGGTGAAAAAGTCAAATCAATGTAACTCAATTCGCAATACAGTTATGGTGATTCGCATTTAGCTTTGTCAGGAATTGTGATTCCAATGTATAATCTTATTGTAATGACATCTGATGAAGTCCTCATTTTTTATCATCCAAAACAATCACCATACATCAAAAACTCAATGTCTATGTTTAGAATTCTGCTTTACTTCCATGAACATGTGACATTTACTTGTAAAAGTCAATACTGCTCCAATTTATTTCCAGAGGGACATGTGGTTTTTATTAAGTGGCCCGAGCAGCGTAATGATGGCTCGACTCAGCCGTGCATGTAACCGTACAGAGTGGCCTGCCTTGATGAACCGAGTTTTTTCTGATTGGGGAAATCAGATGGTTTCCTAAGGGACAATTTAAGGCTGTGAGCTGCTCAGAATGGGGACACAATACAAACCAAATTTCACACCATCTAAAACCTCCTGGCAGATTGTACATTTATACATTGGGGATATATTTTAACAGTTTTGTAGTATATGCACAGTATTTTGTAGTATTGCAAAATAAATGAGTCAGTGTGACGTGTTCTGGTGTTTCTAAATAATCTGTTTGGAGATATGATGCAATGTAAATGGATTGGTCCCTCTTTAAAAAATACTCACATAACTTTTTACAAGATGCTGACAGACCGGTTTGTCTTGCCGACTCTCAGAGAAAGATTCTCAGGTGTCTTTGAGCAGTGAAGCCAACAGATATGATCTCTCCTTGGTCTCAGAGATCAAAAGCAGGATAGAAATGAAGTTTTAAAAACACAAAGTTCACAGTTTTTAAGTATTTGTATTTGTCTGAAAATGGGAACACTGCAAACCTTTGGCATTTTAGGGGAACACTGTAATGTGCCAAAATGAACTGAATGTGATTTCCTGTCATTTAAAAACTCTTCATAAAGCAAGCAGGTTCACATTTTTTGAGCTATCAAACCTATGAATAATATAATTGTTGATTCTGTCAACCTCGCAGAAAGGAATGCCAAGTAGCCTCTTTCTGTTTCTATTGTTCATCAACTTGCTTGTTCTAGCCTCTCCTAGTTCACTGATTTCATTGGTTTCACACAGTGTGTGCAACAACAGTAAGTGGCTAAAATGGGTTCCTGTAGTGCTCCACATGGAGGGCTGAGCTGTGGTGTGGTGGTTAGCAGTGTTACCTCACTGCAAAAAAAGGTTCCTGGTTTGAATCTGGGCTGGGGGCCTTTCCGAGTGGAGTTTGCATGTTATCCCGGTGGGTTCTTTGGGCTCACTGGCTTCCTCCCACAGTCCACACTAAGATTGCATGTGTGATAATTAGTCTCTGTGTGGCCCCGTAAAAGACACGTCTGCCTCTTCCCCAGTGACTGCTGTGACTCTTTTTTGCATCTATATGCTACTGTACATAACTGTTGTTTCTCTATGTTATTTTAGAGATACTAGTCTTTTTCCTTGAAACTCTTGGAAACAGGGTATATCTGTTTCTTCTTAAACATGATCTAATCTCACAGCCTTACATTTCACATACTAACTAATACCACTCGAGTCTGAGATGTTGCTTTTGTGTTTTCATTGTTTCTTTCACAACTTGTTGGGACGTCTACTTCTGTGATGATTGTTAACTGTCGTGACTGAATTGACCCACCCATTACAGCTTTTCTTATTTTCAAAATCCCCAAATCATCTCAGTAAAATTATTTGTGTGCTCCAGATTCCACAATCCCACAATCATCTTTTTGTTCATTAGAGATGAACGATCTAATTTCCTTTCGTGATGGCATCATTTATTGAGTCAGAGAATAAACAACATTCTGCAAATGTCTGTGTGGAGTTGTTAAATTAGCCACAAGTGCAGGCTCCCAATTTTACGTCAAAGATATTAATAAAAACATTACACTTTTAAGTTTAATTCCTGATACATGTTTGCAGGCAATTCATACAATATGCATTCCTTCCTAATATTAAACTTTTTCCTTTGACCTAAAAAAGTACTTTGTGATAGTAAGGCCAGAAGTGGTTTGTGAAAATTACTGTAGAGTTATGTCTTACAGAATGTTCCTCAGCATTGTAGTTCATAAGCTGTACTTTATCCATAGCTCCAAATACCATAAACCGCACTCTGCCCACCATCTCTTTTGGACGTGTGTGTGTATTTGTTTATGCGGGTCTTGATTACACATGCTTTTGCTCAACCGTCTGCTGTAGATCATGGCTCTGACTACCACTACACGTGTTATCATACACAAAGAAACAGCCAAAACATCTCAAAGAAACATCCCCACAGTCCACAGAGCTGTAGACTTTTTTTTTCTCTCATGAAAATATCTAGTCCTGGTTTGGTTTGTTATCTTTGAGATCAGGAACGCAGACAGACGTCCTGGTGGCCCGAAGCCAAAGTACACAACGCACACAGAGTTTGAACTGGCTTGTTACTTTTGTTGTACATCTCTCCTGTTATTCCAGTTTGAGTTCACTAAAAACAGGAAAGCCATAAATTAAAACAAAGGGGACGGAGCGGAGAAGAAAAGATCAATCTGGAGGCCAGAGCAATATATAAGGTAACAAAGGGAGATAAAGCAGCAGAAGTAAGCAGGTCTGTCTGACAGACGCATCTGGACCTGATCTGCTCTGCAGCACCAGAGCTCTGCTCCTCATGCTGCCTTTGATACAATTCAGCTCACAGCTGGACTTGATAAAACGGGAGGTTTTGAGGCTCTTTTGGTTTATTGTGTGTGTGTCCGTGCGTTATTGTCCATATGTGCTAGTTTATGTGTTGGCAGGTTTGTATGTGTGTGCATTTTTGCTTCACATTGTGTCACTTCTACATTGTCTCTTTGTGAACCCTCCTCTCACAAAGTCACACACACGCACACTCTCATACACACACAGTCACACACATGTCTTCCATTTAGTTTTTAATTTCCCTTCCTCTCCCCTTTTCCTTTCGTCTGTTTAAACAGCCGGCAAGCGGCCTGTAAAAGCCCTGATCTGTTTACATGATTGGCTGCCTGGTGCTAGGCTGTTTAACGCACAGTCGTAAATTAGACAAGATCTCAGCACATTAGGAATGAACACCATACTGCAGCTTCAACATGCCAAAAACCTGTTTTGTATAGCTTTAGTCCAGGACACCGTTAAACGAACGAATAAGAAGATGCATGGCAGCTACAAAGAGAGTCCTCCTAATCCCAATAAGATTAGAATTCCCCACATGTACCACACTGTTTTATGCACTGTAAAGCAGCCATCAAAGACCAATTATTTCTGTCAATTTAGTTAAATGAAAAACAAATTTGTATTTCTTCTAGAAACGAAGATCTCGTCTGAGTAAACTTGACTTCACTTTAGCCTCTTTACATAAATGACTGTGGAGATTAAATATTAACCTACTTTTATAATTATCGTCTGTAAACACAACATTAATCATTCCCCCAGAGCTGTAATCTTCTTATCATTTTAAGGACATATAGAGAATTGTAGACTCAATCTGCAATCAAAACACTGATTTCTTTTAATTTCAGCGTAATCATTCAGATTTCTGTCAGATTTCAGATTACAGGGACTGGAAGGTGGAATTAACCAAGAAGCAGTGTCAGGACTTGTACAAAGGGGATATGGTGGTAATTGTTTACAGCAATTGAGGAAACACGTATTCTGACTGACACAAGGGGAAAAAAGGGCTGTTAAAATGTCTCATTGAATACCACAGCAGAACAGCCAGCCCTGTTTTTTCAGCAGTTTGCGGTCTTTATGAGTTCCATTTGACATTAGAGCTCACCGGTCAAAATGTATTCATGCACCATTGCTTTTAACCCAGTGTACACTCTCCTCTTATACATCAGCTAAGATGCTATTACATCAAATTATCACAAGATTGATACACATCAATTTACTTTTGGTGTTGTTTTTCCCAATAAGTGAACTTGTAGGTTTGAAGAAGAACACTACTAATCAGTGCAAAGATATTTCTCTGAAGACAGATTGCTCAGTATTTAGATGGCCTAACTGCCCCGCTCCCATTCCAAAATGTTTCTCCTCTACATCCAGTTAGATCAACAGGTTGAAATGTGAAATTGAAGGTTGAAATTTTAATTTCATACTGTCACCTCTAATGTGAAAGTTCATTCATCCTGAAAATTAAAAGTGAGCATCTTTTTGCAAGTAACCAGATGTTTTCTTTTTCTTTAAGCGCTTTACGACATAAAATGTTTCCTGGGTATAAACCGACAGCTATTTGAAATCCATACTGACTTCATTCTTACACATGTTATCATCATCATCATTTTTTGTGATGCCTTCGTTTTCAGTCAGATATCACAGTATCACTTTCTCAAGGCTTGAAACACAAGATTATGTCATCTTCAGAGCACAGCAGAGCATGGGAGACTGAGAACAAGTGACAGCTGTGATTTACCTCAGGGAGAGATTTAGTAGCCAGGCTTCATACCTGGAACTAAGTGCAGTAAATTCCACTAAAGGTTGCAGCACGTTCACAGCTTATGAAGTTTAACAACGCAGATTCTTCCACGGGGTTAAGAGTTTACCGTGCGTCAAAATTCATATTCGGAGGACCTGATAAGATATAACAATGTTTCAAAGGTTGACAGTTGTGAACAGAGCACAATTGTTGCGAGGTATACGCTCGGGGGAATGCTTCAGAATTCTGGAGACTGCTGTTTGAGGGACATACATTTCTCACTTTTTTTTCTCCACATACATAAAACAGCTATCCAGATGGTCACATGGCATTTTATGAAGAGATAAGAGTGAGATAAGTGCTCAAGGACTTAAAGAGATGCCAACTCTGTGTTAGAAGTCAGGTGAAAATGGTTATTGCGCTGGATTTGTGATTGTCCGATGGATGCATTGTTATTCAAAGCTGTTTGTTGTAGAGTCTTCCACAGAGCTCATTACTGGAGCCTAATGAGGCCAAAATTTAGCATCACACTGCAGATTAAAAAACTTAAAATAGATACTACTAATGAACTGAGGTGACCAAAACAGACGTATCATAAGTGACGGTTAAAATGAGGATGTCATAACACCAGAACGCAAGCTCATTTGACATGACCCTTTGGACAGAATAATAGAACAGATGACTGCTTTTGTCTGTCACCCTTTCTCTTTCTGTTAGCTGTTATTGATACTGGGTGCCTTAAGGCTTTTACGACTTCATTTTCATGTTAATGAAGATTACCGCGTAGGTTGAGTGTTACATGAACATCTGCAGGGGTAAATTTGACTTGCTAACACGATGCCATCCCCAGAACAAGGCACCCCAGGTCATTGTCCCCAGGCTTGGGTGAGATCACGTTTTTTCTTCCTGGAGTTTGAGGCTTTAACTTCTTTGTTTCCTTTTATTATTTAATCTCAGAAGCTGTTTGGGTTTGTTTTATCATTAAAATCATTTTGGTTTGAGGGTAGAAAACATCGACTGCTGGAAATCCTCTTGTTTCAGGCTCACCTGATAATGAGTCCTGCTCTGGTCCATGACACAAAATGTTGTGTCAAAGCAAGCACCCATCATTGTGTTTGCATCATAAGTCTTCTCTGGCTGAGATGTGTGTTGATACTACAGATTAGGATCTTTGTCTCCTGCATGTGTTTTACTATTTCATTTAATCTTACCAAATATTGATCTGGGAATGGGGATCCTTTTTTTTTATCTCAGATTCAGAGCTACATCTGCTCAGAAACTCTACCTTTCTTCTAGTCTTGTAAAACATGAAGTCACTTTCTCTATGCAGAGCTTCAGTCCAAGATAAAGACTGGAATTGGTATGCTGAAATTTGGATTTCCCAACAAGTTTATCATCCTCCTTCTGTCAAAATCCAGGGAAAGTGGTACAGAAGCCGGATGGTATTCAAGTGATGTCCTTGGTTGCCCATTAAAAACAAAAGAGTCAAAACAAAATGAAATGGCTTCATGGGACAGCTCTGCCAGAACCCTCACGCAAATGATCTGCTGTTGGCACACACACCACCACATGACCATGAATACACTCTTTAACACCCTCTCCTGACTCACACACAAGCACAACCGCACACACTCCGACACTAACCAAACTAACCAAATATGCTTATATACACATTCAAATAACACACAGCCCAATAAAACCCATGTTTGCATATAAGATCACACATACAAACACACAAACACGCACACACACAACCCCTCTTCTTGTGTTAAGTAGAGTGGGATCACTCCATTTGGCGTCCCACATAAAGCTGCTTGTTCAGTCATTATCTGGGAGAGCCTCTTCTCTCCTCTACAGGCGAGATGACCAGGTCACAGCTAAAAAAGCCACTTCTCCCTCCCTACTCCTCCTCAAACCCTCTTCCCCTACCCCCACCACCGCTCTATCACAAAGAGCAACCATTTGTTTCAGCCACTAAAATCAGAAAGAAATTGGACATTTGCAAACCAAATGAGGCTTGTATGGCAGGTTCTTGTACCCCATCCAAAGCAGAGGCTAATTGTGTGCTTGGCCACTCTAAACAAATGACCGGGATGAAGGGGAGGGAGAGACTCCTGAAGTGAATGAGGGGATGGGCATTTGTTAAGGAAATCAGGAGGCCAGTGAGCTCATGTGCCCTTGTTCACCGTCACTGGATGATGACTGATGCGGAGAAAGTATTACAGCACGTTCAGCCAGCTCAGAAACACAGGGCAACGGTGGCACGGCTCCGATGATATCCTGTACATGTAAAACACACAGACCGGAAACAAAAACTCCTCCCTGCCTTTGTCCTCGCATCCTATTGTTTACTGTTTATTATTTGCATCATCTCACGATAATTGGGTTGTACTCGCAGGTCACAGCTATTTTTTAAATCGTCAATAAACTCACATTTGGTCTGGCATGTCATTAAAATGGGGATGTTAGTTTTTTCTTTTAGCATAGAATATTGAAATGATCTCTGAAAAAAAACTCTCAGCGGCCTCAACTTCCATCCTTAATGTTCGGTAAAGAAATCAGAAATTGGAAATCAAATCAAATCATCTCTGCCTCATGTCTATGTCAGCATGTCCTGCTTCCTGTTGCTTCACACAGCTGCCGTTGCTGAGTATTTTGAGCATTGAAAGAAGCTCTTGCTTGTTCAATTTCCTTTTGTTGATTACATCCGCAAACTAGCAACTCTGAGGGAAAAGCTCGGGGTCTGATCCTCCAGAAAAGCAAAGTTCCTACAGAAATTACTGATTTTTTTTATTCTGCTTATCAAAAAGTTGTTAGATGATTCTAGAGGGGAAAATGTGTTTTTTCCTACTCATAACTTTACCACCTTGATGTGTGAGAACCTGCTTTCCGGTTGAAAATCCTTGTAATAAGGTAAAAAATACAAGAATTAGAATGACAAGATAAAGCAAAAACTAACCGAATAGATTGTGGGTGAGGAGATTGTTTTGCACTTTCATTGTGAACTCAGAAAGTACTGACCCAGAAATGACAATAAATACCTCCATTTTACAGGAACCTCTGGAGATGCAATGTACCATGTAACCATTGTCTTGGGTTCTGCATTCTGCTTTATTGTCAGTTGCTACTCTCTGGGGAGAAGTTCCTCAACAAGATGTTAGGTTTCAGTTTCAGGTATATTCATGTGGTTACAATCAACAGTGTAGCAACCGAGACTAAAAGAAACCCAGATGCAACAGAATATTCAGGATACATCGTAGAGTTCAGTGTAGGTTACCAGTTGCGAAGAAAAGAAAAACATTTAATGACATTTTTTTTAAATTGAGTATTTGTTTGTGGGTTTATGGCATATTAGATCAGCAGCTGCATCATTGTAGCATCACAGACTAAAACAAATACAAACAGAGAATTGTGATAAAAATGTTCCCATAAGTTCAGGCTTCGGAAAGTCTGATGTGGAATTTTTTTCCAGAGACCCATACAGTCACACATGAGTAACTTGTATATTTAAAGTGTACACTCAGTATTTCTCCCTGCTGCATCAATTGACCTTATCTTAGTAAAACATTTGAACCTTTATTGGATGCGTGTTGCTCACAAAGAAGGGGTGCTTAACTTTCACCATCTGCGAATGCAACAGAAAGCTTAACACTTTAATGGACTTCCATTACCAGGGTAATCTGATTGTTCGGCTCGAATTCTGCAGGTATGGATGAGAGGGGGAAGGTCAAGACAAAAGTCTGCCTCTTATTAGACGCGAAACCGGTTCAAACACATTGCCAGTGCCACCCACTGAAGAGCACCTGTGTTGTGCATGAGCATGAGTGTGGGACCTGGGGGAAAAAGGCGCCGGTTGGTCAGGAGTCTCTCATATGGACTGGATCAGAGGCTCCAGATGTTAGAGTTCACCGGGTCAGGGGTTGAGTCCTGTAAACCAATCACGGGTCAGCATGGGGCTTGAAGGCGCCCCTTGTGAAGTGAGGAGTGCTTAGATGGGATAAGTGGAGCAGAGGAAACTCTTAACATCCCTTACGCCCCAAGTTTCAGCCACCTCACTAATCGTGACGTGGCCACTTCTTCCCCTTCTTGGTTAGTCAGACCCCTAGATAAGAAGCCAATTTGGTTTTAGATAAAACAAGCACCAAGAAAAAAGACAACATTACAAGCCCAGGATGAGTTTAAGTCATTTGTGTCACCACTTAGCATTGACTGCACATGTTTGTTGCTGAAAGTTGTGGTGTTCAGACGTATTGCTGAAGTCTGCTCAGAGGAGATAAAAGAGGACAACTTTTAACAGGAACATTATAGATTGCTATGTGTGAGGAATTTGGTTTACATTTAAGAGGGTGTTGAGAGTCTTTAGTGACCATGCCTGTGGACATAAATACACGGTCATCCGATTTTTTTCTAATCATACTGAAAAATCACATTAAACACCAGTCTAGTCATGAGGTTTGACTTTATAAGTCAACTGTGAAATGTGGTAAGACCTAACATTTTACTCACGGCTGATGTTTTGACATCTTCTCCTCTGAAATAACTTAATTAACTGAATCATTTGTGTTAATCCTGCAAATGTAAAATAACCTTAATTCTGAACTCATATATATATATATATATATATATATATATATATATATGAGTTCAGGCTGCCTGTTTAATATTGACATATTTTTGGTTAGTCTTCAAAAGTAATGCCACATTCCTTTCACCACATACAGGTTTTTTGGTCTGATGTGTGATGTAATCGAGACTTTTATCTCCATCTTATGATCAAGTTGTGCACACACTACCTGGTTTTATCCTGTTATTCCTTACCTTCAAGCACTCACGTCCCATCCTGTAAGATTTAATAGTGCAAAACAGAATTTTCATGGCATGTTCCATGCTTCTTTGGATGGAGATGGCATTCACACCAGGCCAAGACACATTTGTAAATGACTGACATTGGCACCCAGGACCTCAAAAGAATCTTATTATAGTGGATTTGTCCCTGGAGTCCCTCTGCCAATTGTGAAAAACATTACACTCCCTGGGCTATCTCTACAGCTCAATCGTGTAATGATTGTAGGAAAAAAGCAGCAATAAACTGCAAGATTTGAGCACAATTATTAGATTTCTTAAAGAGAAGTGGTACACAAAATTAGTTATACTGGATAAGTGTTTCTGATGGATTTAATCACACACAGAGAGAAAAAAAATGTAAGGTGATTTGCCATGGCACTTATTGGGGGGGGGGGGGTACTTCAGTTAAAATAAACAATATTTGTGTTTTCTGTTTGTGTAGCAGCACTGATTCTCGTTTGAGCTTACTTGCATGTGCGTTTTCATGGGTGTTTTTGCACGCACACATCTTCAACCACTCTCCAGCTGAGCCCACGTTACTTTGATTGACAGGTTAGGCTTGCCTTTACACACCGCAATGCCCGCCCTGCGAGCTTGAGAAGTGGGAGCTTCTTGCCACGCAGCGATTGGTCAGAATCAGCGTTTCTAAGAGAGGTCAACAGACTAGAGGAAGTTTACAGAGCATCTATTGGTCAGTTCCTGAACGCACATTACCGTCCCCACGTGGATTGGTGGCTCTGATTGGTCAGAAACCACTTTGGAGGCTGGCCTAGAGTTTCGGTTAGATGGAGAGCGTGAAACCGCGTGAGAAAGTTGCCATTGAGGGAAAAGCGGAGCGAGACAGCGGAGCGTTCGCGCCACGGTGGGAGTTTTTGTTATCAAAACTAACGTCATATTTCTTCCTTTTTTGTGAAGTCTCCTTTGGACGCAGGCTTTTATCCAAGCGTATTGTGGAAATAAATATTTCTGGTTTTATTGACTGTTTAACCACCAACCAGCGACCACAGTGAGTCAAGTGGGAACTCCTCACTGCAATTAACTTTTGGGGATTTTTTTCCTGAGGCTTGAACTGAGAGCGGACAGTTTGAGGCTGTGCGTTGACGAAATACTGGTTTGTCTTTATCGCCTTTGGGTTTATTCGACTCTTCCCTCGGAATACATCAAATTGTGACACACAGCGGAGTCTGGAGGGACTGAAGTGGCCATACAAGTCTTCGTTTTCTCACCTGGTTTTTGGCCATCCGTACTCCGGCCAGCGGGTGACCGTTTGCCGGGCTTTTCCGGTTGATTCGTCGTCGTGCTGAAACGGCGAACGGGAGTCAGCGAGGAGCGGGTGGGGGGTCGCGTTAAACGGGCGGTGAACCCGAGCCGAGCAGCAGTTTGTGTGTGAAATTAACCACAGTTGGTGTTTCGACTAGAAGCGGATGGATTCGGCTCCGTGATCGGGAGCTCCACTCACCCTCCCTGTGCTCCGTTTGATTCCTCGTTGGCGGGGTTTTAAGAAGGACACGGTTGCTTCCCCCCCCTGAGATAACAATGTTTCCTCAGGGGCGACACCCGGTAAGTTACTTCCCATGCTGCATTAGCCGCAATTCACCTGCCCGAGACCTAGTCTTTACGGCCCCGGGGATATAGCCTCATTCTTTTTTTACGGGCGCTTCTTGTAAATTCAGTTTAATCATACTTAATGTTAGGAACTTCCCTCCTGTTGTTAATTGGAATCTGCATCTGCCCGGTATAGCAAAGGATGTTTCGTCATCTTGTATGCTCAAAAAGAACATAGAATTTAAGTTATTGTCGTTACATGTGAGCCTGAACAGTATGAAAGTTGGTAATTCTATTTGTGTGTTAGACGCCTCATCAGGCTCCAGGTCAACCCTTCAAGTTCACCATCCCAGAGTCACTGGATCGCATCAAGGAGGAGTTCCAGTTTCTCCAGGCACAGTACCACAGGTGGATAACACAGACGCACTGTTCACATGGAAGGTTTTGTTATTATGGGCTCATTTTTCCCCATTGTCATCCAGCCACTAACACTAAACCTCACCCTAACCACAGTCATCCACTCCTACATAGTGAACAAAACCCCAAGTCTGGCCTCAGACTAACCCATAAACCTGGATAAGCTTCACACACACACACATGAAAGGTTACACAAATGCAGCAGACATTGGTGTTAGCTCTTACACTGCGGTAGGTCTAAGTCTCAGTGATGGGTGAGAGCCAGGGGGTGGCGTGTGGAATCAGGGTTTCATAAATCACTCCTTATTTTCCCCTGCATGTGTAGTTGTGTACTGGCCCGGACACCTTCCGTGCAGTTATTTTTCTTTGCACTAGACATACACGCTGGTTATTTAATTATGTTTGCGGGACGAGCTGGCCACAACAGGTGAAAACAGCAGGCCCACGGACAAGAAGTGTTTATACCTCCCTACTCCCAAGGACAAAGAACTGGGTTTAAGAAAACCGCACACATCCAGCGCACGCTTGTTTGCAAATCATTTTGTTTTGAATGAAAGTAAGCTCACATCACTTTGAAATAGTTGTGTTTACCTCTAAAGTAAATGGGGTTTTGTTTTGTTTTCAGCCTCAAACTAGAGTGTGAAAAGCTGGCCAGTGAAAAAACAGAGATGCAGAGACACTACGTCATGGTAAGAACATCGCCCCTGCAAAGTTCCACATGACATTGTGCAGTCAGGCTACTTAAGCGTCCTTGAGGAATATCATTCTGTACCCTTACCAGCTGCACATGTGAACTTTTATCTTTTCAAAGACTGATGAATGAATAATGTGGACACATTATTACTTTAATGAAGGAAGGGCATTGCACAGCAGCATGAAAGTAACCCCCCTGTAGATTGTACAAAGATGCTCAGCATTTTAATTCATACATGCATTATATTAGCACTCTTTGTTTTTAATGATTGATGTGAGAGCAATTGAGGCAAAAGACACGTAAAGTATGTTTTACAATCAAGTAACAATGTATCTTTCACTCTTGTTTACAGTTTTTGAATATGGTAGTTTTTGTGTGTTATTGGTCCGAAATTGTCCCCTTTGATCCCTTTATTTTTCTAACCATATCAAATATGGATTGCCCAGGACAGTGTTTTTATGTACAGGCTGTAGCTTGGTTGCAGCAGCACCAGAGCAGAAAGGTGTGCGATGTGAATACACACATGCTGCTGACAACAGTGCACAGACAACACAGCAGCTCTTAGCCAGTTATAGATTAGGCTGCATCCCACCTTAGCAGCCTTAGCAGACAGGACAACAAAACAGAAAGCAGTATTTGTCACATCAACATTTCAGAAATGCTAGTTGAAGTATAAACTGTTGGTTATTATATGAATTTTAAAAGTCATTGGCTGTAAATGGACTTTGGGCATGTGGCACTAAAAACCACAACCACAGAACATGTGATACCTTTATCTTTGGTATACTCATATCAGTGAGCTGACGAATGTCATTAGATTTCAATGTCTTTCCTCAGATATTTTGAGATGTGACTCACAGAAGGGAAGGATTCAATTACTAACCTTATGAATACTGTATTATTATTTTTTTGCCATAAAAGCCCCACTCACTATCCCATAATTTTTTCATTTTTGACATGGAGCAAAACATCATTACACAAGAAACCATACACAAGTAAGAGGCTTGGAGTGCATCAAGGCTTTTAGTTCGCACAGCAATAAAGTGAAGCCAAGCTAACTTTATTTATAAAGCACTTTAAAACCAGCAGCAACTGACCAAAGTGCTGAACAAATAGTACACAAAGCATTACATCTCATCAATGCAAAAATAAACACAGAGGGCCATGTCTACTTCTGAACAGTAGGCAGACCCATTTGTCTATTTCCTGCTGTGTTGACACTCCTGCTCAGATAAAGGTTTGGCGTTCATGGGATGTTTTTTGCAGGTATTCTGATTTCTTTGCACGAAACTCACGGGAAGCTTTCTTTTCAAGGCTCCAGATCCCTTTAACTCTGTTAACTGTCTGACTCTCTGTTCCCCTCAGTACTATGAGATGTCATATGGCCTCAACATTGAAATGCACAAACAGGTATGGCCGTTTATGTTTTTTTCCCCACTCTCCATCCCCCTCTTTGTGGATCATCTTCTCTTTCTGTACCGTTTACTCATTGTAAGATTCTGGTGTGAGATTGCGCCTGTTAATGTGTCCTAGTGTGTGGGTGTGTGTTTTCGCAGAAATGTATTTGTGTGTTCTTTTATTTCTGTGTGTGTATGTGTTTAACTGTATGCCTGTGCGTGGATGTGTGTTTATTTGTGATCGATGAGGCTCTGTCTCCATTTCCCCAGTTAGGGCTGGCCGGCCGGGCCCAGAGGCAGAATGAATGGCTCTGTAGATTGATTGGTGCTGTCTGGGGGAGCGGCCTGCTTTATTACATTAGAGGGGCAGGGCTGGGGAGGGCAGAGGAATCGATCAATGTGAAGCCGTCAGAAGAGATGCAATGTAGCTCCCATTTTTAGAAGTTGGGAGGTTAAAGCAGATACAAACATGGAATGCAGAATAGCAAGCTCTTATGCAGACCCTCTCTTTAACCGTAGGTGGTGTATACAAATGAGGTCAAGAACAGTTGTAAACTGTTCATACCAGTGACACACAAATATCAAAGGTTAAACATTCATATGCATGAATACATGCGGACACAGTGAAAAGCAAACATTCTTGCATTTTTGAGAGTCTTGACATGTGAGCGAGAAGGTGAAACTCGCCCACTTTCATCCACACATTTCCCCACAGGAATGGTGCAATGCTCTGAGCGTTAACTGGTAATTACCACAGCTATCGACCAGTCAGAACAGAGGAAATTGGAGGTGGATTGGCTTGGCTACTTCTTTGAGATACGGGGAGACTCCCTGCCTTCTTTCGCTTGTCTCTGCTGTGGGGTTTTTCTTCTGTTTTCTAATTTCTTCTTATGTTATTTTCTTCCTCTCTCCTTTGCTTTCTGGCTTCTGCACTCGTCAGTAACAGCTATGGGATTTTACTGTTCTTGCCTCACCCAGACCCTTACCCACCTCCTTTTTCATGTGGCTCCTCTTTCATTTTATGTCCACGTGAAGCTGCTGCTCTTTCATTGTGACGGAGATGCATCTTTTCCTATTGTCCACACACACACATAAACAGACACACACTAAAGCTCCAGGGGAGGTCATTAGCTTGGGGCTGCAGTTGTCAGAGCAACAAGCTTCTGTGGGCGGGGGGTACGGCGGATACAGACTAACAACCCACCTCCCGCTGGGGAACTAAGGGTGGGGGGCATGTGCAGTTTGGCCGTAATGCTCCAATTATATTTGTAATGGGAAGCCTGTTCCCTCTTAGCCCGTGTGTGCGTGTATGTACGTATATGCTTTAAACTTTTCTCTGAACTTTTCATTTATACACCCCCCCCCAATTAGTCATTGCGATGATTGATGCACCACAAAGGCTGTACAGTGCAGCCTCTCTGAAGTTCTTCGATTGAGAACATGAATGCCACATTTTTGTTTTACATTTATTTCCTGTGATTTTCTGCAGTTACAATTTCTAATGAGATCTTGTTTATCACACGGCTTTGAATGCTTGTGGCTTTGTATTGTTAGTTCATCTGCTGCTTTCAACCTATAGTAGCTGGTCAAACTATTTTCAGACGTCCTAATCAGTTAGCCTTTATACAAAGCTAATTATAGGCTTACAACAGGATTGTGCAAATAGATGACAGGTATAATCAGCCTGAAATAGATCTTTATTTAAACCTCTCTTGGCCGAAGTTGGCTATCATTAGAGTCTTAGTTCATTGAAGTTATGGAGTCGTTTGAGTATGTCGTTTCAATTAGGATTGAAGCATTGTACTCTGTCATAGAAAGACTTACTCATGCATTACCCTCACCGAATACTCCCATTTTGAATGAGTATGCATTTTCAAACTGGTACTCTAAAGGTATATATCATTATAAGTCATTCTGAAAACATTGGCAAGTGGTAACTCTTACTATTGCACATAATGGTCAGTCAAAACACACAAAAAAAGTATCACTTTATAATGGAAATGGTTAAACCCCTACTAATCAAAAATGATAAGGATGGGGTGAATAGATAAGTGCAGTGTTCTACTTTTGTTTTCCATGTTCACTTTTTTTTAACAAGAAGTTAATTAAGATTGATTTTTTTTTTAAAGAATTAAATGATAACCTAGTGTCGAATTAGAAATCTCTAGAGAAATATGTACAAGCTGCCGCTATTTCTCCTGGCTGAGAGATGGAACACTCCATCAAACAGCTGCCCTATATTTCTGACGGAAAAGTGCCTGACCTAACCATAGGCTCTGCTTTAACTCAGATTAATAAATTGACTCGTCTCTCTCTTGTCCATTTTTTCTTGCAAGTACACGTTTTTTTTTTTTGTGTTTTTTTTTTAATGATTTTTTTACTGTCTTCCTTTTATAAGCAGAAGCTATGGACCATTGACCTGCAACACTAATAATGGTGTCTATGTCTACTTTTCATTTTGGCCTTGACCTTTCTGGTCTTAGGTGTATGAACTGAAATCCCCTCGGTTACATTCTGTTTTGTAATTTGTAATCTTGTTGAGAATTACCCAAGGATTATCTATTTTTCTTTGTTGTCATGTCCCGTTACAAGTTAAGCAGATACTTGTTTAGTACTCAACTCATTGAGAATATTTTCGTACTCGTTTAAGCCTGTTCAAGTACATAATTGGCTGAACTATGTCGAGGTCAGTAGTTTAGTGAGTTACCAGAAGTATGTGTGTCAGAGATTTCCGATCACAGCAACTATGTTTCTGCTAAGGAGGAAATCTCCACTTCATCTTTTCAGGAATTGTCAGGCACCTTAGAGCACCTCACAATTCCAGAGTGCTAAAGCCGTGGTGTCAAGGATTGAATTGGTCCTACTAATCCTACCTGACATTTGACTACATGTTGGGCTAGATGTTCGGAACTTTCTGATGAAAAATCCCACAGATGTGTACCAAAAAATTTCTTTTATTGTCCAAGTAACTCTGAATATTATATCTGCACAGTTTGAGGTTGGAAAAAACCCGTCACAGGCCTTCAGTCTCACAACTTTTTAAACCAAATTGTACATTTCCATCAGCCTATGCTGCAGTTTGTGTCAAATGCTGATTAGTAAAAGTTGTTATAGTAAAAAGGTAAAGTAAGGTATTTGGACAGGAATAAACTGCAGCAGAGTAATAGTAGAGTTCCTGGATGTTATTGTTGAATGAGGAAAACCTGTCATCTTAATCACAAAGTCCAATAACTTTTAGCTCCTCTTCATCCCAAGAAATGGTTGATTAGCGCCGTGTGACATAATGCATTTCTAACTTGATGGCTACATTCTGGTTTGTTCTTAGTCCTGAGTGTTGCCAAGTTTCCACAAGCCAACATGGTATTAATTTACAATATACAAATAAATGCATCCAACATTTTCTTTGGCTTCAAAAGACAACCATCCAGCATGTGTGTCTGTTTTTCTGTGTGTCTGTTAAGCAATTATTGTGTTTCATGGTTCCTCTAATTCCCTCTTTACCTTGGAGTTGTTGTCTTTATTTGATTGGATGATGTGTAATACGAGTCCCCTCATCTGATTTGATGCCACTGTGGGGATATCTGGTTTCAGCCAATTGTAGCCACCTCCGGGGGTTTAGGGGGCAGGCGGATGTGTTGGCATGGATACGGGGAGAGGAAACTTAGTTAGCAGCTGATTAGATTATGTTGAAGTGCTGATGGGAAGAGGGACAAGAAGGACCGAGAGGGCAAAAGAAATAAAACAGGCAGGAGAGAAACCCGAGACCACAATATCAATTAGAGGAAAATCGGGCTGTATTATGTGAGTGTGCACAAATGTGACGAGGGTGAACGTAGATCCACACTGAATTTGTGTGTTCCCGAGGAGGCAGCAGTTTCCATTGTCTTAATGTGAGTGTGTACACACTTGTATTACTTTATTGGTGTAACTGAACAGCTGTCTATTCTAAATGAATGCAATTATGCTATCAACAATTGACTCGCGCTGTTTTGTGTCTCTGCTTTCATCAGACTGAGATTGCCAAGAGACTAAACACCATCTGTGCACAAGTCATTCCCTTCCTCTCACAGGAGGTAAGTATGTGTGTGACTTTGAGCCAAAGGCTGCATTTTGTTTACCCTTTATGCTTACTGGTTGTTTTTCCAGCCTTACTTGACATCACTCTTGGTGTTTTACAGCACCAGCAGCAAGTGGTTCAAGCTGTGGAACGAGCTAAACAGGTGACCATGGCCGAGCTTAATGCTGTCATCGGGGTACGTGGACTGCCAGGTCTTCCACCTACCGTGTGTATTCTTCTTTTCTCTCTTTACAAATGCAAACTGTCTGATTGTTGATGTACTTTTTAGATTGATAATTGTGTAGTATTAGTGCAGATCTTTGAAGAAATTGTTTTTGTCTTCCATTTGTTTTTCATTGGCTGCTTTGAGAGGTTGAGGGGTCCAGTCTTTTTTTCCCAGTGTTGCAAAATATAGTTTCCTACTTCATTTTAAGAGAAAATTGAATATCATGTGCTTATTATTCTGTCACGTCATACAAGAAAACAATATTGTCTTGCACACATAAACACAATATGTATGGCTCAAGGGAATTTATGTAAGGCATCAGCACCACTATTCATGCTTTTATTTCTGCCTCTGTTCGAGGTTAAACATGTGCTAGATTTGATTTACCTTGACATAGAGCTAGATACAATTATTATGATGATGATATTGATAATAGTTGTAATGCTTATAGGCTACATTTGGGCACTCTCTCTGTTGTTAAAAAATGTAACCAAAGTTGTAAAAGAGCAGTCTAAATGCATGAATATAAACTACTTTTATGAATTAACAGTTTTTCAACCAGACAAAGTTTTGACATTTGAATAGTTCAGAAAATTATCTGAAGAGAGAGTTGCTAAACTGTCAAAGCAGGGAAATTTTGTGACCAAATTGCTCATAAACACAAGGCAAAATGTAGGATGTGACTTTGCTGACTATGCTGTTGATGAATTGATGATTTGAAAGGAATAATGTATTATTTATCCTTCTTACTGAAGTTATTATAAGTGTTGGACCATATCTGCAGCTGGGAGAACATGGAATACTGCTGTCATGAAGTGCTCATTCAAAAGGTTTTTGTGTCTGAATAGTAATGCCAGTTTTTTTATGGCCAAAGGTCACACTTACCCCAGACTTGGCTATTCTTAGTTTTTTTGTTTGGGGGGGGTTAAAAAAAAGAAAGATAAATGCTCTTAACGTGCTGACGCATCACACCTTTATCTCATTCTGGGCCAGAAGTGTGCATAAGTGGGACGGTTTTTAGTCAAGTTAGAAAGTATTTTTCTGAAGAGAGTTCTGAAATATCACCAAGCTATACTAAAGATCACATTAATTTGATCTTAATCATGTGTTTCATGTGAGAGGTTAATTTGAACTGTAATAGCTAGTAAAATAAATGTTCCCCCAAAAATATTTTTTTATGATAATGATCAAATGAAGAATATAGAACATAAGTTTGCTATAATAAGACATCTTATCAGTCTAAGAGGGACAGGCTATTAAGTGGGCAAAGGACAAATGGAGGAACATTCTCTCTAAAGACTAGTTCTTCAAATTGTGAGATATCGATATATTATCAAGAACAACATCAAATCTTTCTGCTACATAAGGATGTGTCTGTTTAATGATTTTATTTATTTAATGGTGTTTGTTTTTTCCTTTTGTTTTTTTTTCTCTCTGTGTTATAAGAGCCATGAGGGGGTAAACTAGCTGGAGGAGGAATTCTAGATTGAGGGAATAATGGGGAGGGGGTAGGGTGTAGCGTTAGTTTTGCTGAGAGTAGACGGTGGGATCAGCGGGTAGCTGGTTTGATGTGGGTTGGGTTGTTAGTTGGCGTGGGCTGATGGGGGTCTCTGTGTGTGTGATGGAGTGAGAGGTGGATTTGGCAGTTGCTGTTTGAGTCTTAATTGCAGGGTCTTAGTGTTTGTAAAAAAAAAAAAAAAAAAAGATGGGGTGGGGGGATCAGGCGGTTGGCCTTAGACTCCCCCTCCCTTTCCATCTCTTCTCGTCTCCCACGCCAGTCTGTCATTCACCCCGTTTGTGAGTTAAATGAGTGTAATGAAGCATGTTGCTCCTATCTCTGCTCACATACACGCACACACTGACACTTTATTCTACCCGACCAGCTCACACTAACATCCCATGACAAACCGGGCTCCCCTTGTTTCCATCAGTGCTTCCCCTTCATTTACTCCCATCTGGGGGTGCTGTTTGTGTATCCATGTGTGTGAATGTTTTTGTATCTGTTTTTGCATGTGTTTGTGTGTAGCAGAGCATGCATATCTGTTATAGTCGGAAAACAACAGGCAGGGTGATGATGGCTGGGTGAGGATGTGTGCTCCTGCCTTGTTTATCTAGACTCTGTGAATGCGTGTTAGTGTGATCAAGTGTGATGTGTGGGTGTTTTTCTGTGTGGTTGCTTGATATGTGAGCCAACTCTGTACATTCTGTGTGTTAGGCAGACATGTAGGTCGGGGCTAAAAGACTGTTTTGTTGTTTTTGCTTTCATTCATCGGGATGGATGTTGGAAGTAAGGGATGGATGGAGAGAGAAAAAAAGAAGGCGGGAGCTTAGGAGTTAGTCAATTAGGTGAGATAAAAGTCGGTTTGACCTTCAGCACTCCTTCTACCCCTGCTGAGTTGCCTCCTGTGCCCCCCTTCTCCTCCTCCCTCCCTCCTTCCACCTCCCCTCCTTGCGGCGAATCAGTGAGCTTGGATTCCCGCGGCTGCTGTCTGAGGAGGCAATAATGATGTTTTGGAACACAAAGGCATTTCACGCTCAGACGAGCGCCTGATTTGGTGTGAAAGAGAGACCAAGGCTGCGAGCCAAACTTGCCCTCCCTCCTTCTCTTTCTGACCCTCTTCTCTCCTTCTCTCCTCTCTTCTCAGCCGCCTAGCTTCCTCACAAGACCTGACAGTGCGAGCAGCAGCTGGGGCTCTCGACTCTCTCCCCTCCTGCTCCTTCTCTGTCATTCCTTCTTTCCCTCCTTGTCCCCCTCCTCCACATCCCCAGGCTTTGGGCTGTGATCCCAGCTGTCAGTATTGTTCAGTGTTTGACCTCAGAGGGTGGAGAATGTGTGTATGTGATAGACGGTGTGTTGGGGGAGAGGATGTGTTCACCCTCTCATACATAGCGGCAGCTTGCTGAGGTGGTGTAAACCCCAAACACTAAAGAGACTATCCCAGCTGTTGAAGGCTTCAGTAGGACCTGAAGTTGCTATTGATTAAGTTAGAGTGCTATTGATTTTCGCATATTGGTGGTGGCTAATTTGCAGACCCTCTTCAAGGTTTTTGTGTCACTTGTTTGTTTGGTACATTGACGGTAGCTTTGATACATCATTTGAACGCCAACTAGACAAACTATATTAAAAGAACTTAATGAAAACCACTAATGTAACAGACAGTTGGCAGTGTATGGATATTCCTTTAGTCAACACAAACAGTTTTGCATAATCTTTTTTTTTTTACATAAGCCATGTAAAGGAAATATACAAAGTTAATATCTCCAATGTTTCCCCTTTGACGGTTGACTGAAGTTTTCTTGATTACATGCTCTGTAGCATTTACTTCCACTGCTATAGTTTAGAGGCATAACATCTAGAGATGATTAGTTTATTGCTATCATATGTATGACTAATAATCATCAATGAAATGTAGTCTCTGTAAAAGGTTTACAGTATGACTGTGGGAATATTTTCCCAGTTAATCATCTGTTTCTCTTCTTGTTTTTCTTACAGCAGCAGCATCTATCCCATAACCACGGTGGTGCCCCAGTTCCCCTCACCCCTCATCCTGCTGGCCTCCACCCTTCTCAGCTAGGTGGTTCGGCTGGACTTTTGGCTTTGTCAGGAGCACTTGGTGCTGTTCCTCCCCATCTGGCAGGAAAAGATGGTGATAAAAAATCTCACTTATCTGGGCCAGACTCGCACTCTGCAGGACCTGAGCACCTCAGGGGTGAGGACATTCACAGAAACACCACCTGCAATACATAACAGAATTCTTAAGAATTAGTGCTCCTAAAGTTTGTTTAATAACCAAATTAGGTCATTCAGGATGGCTTGTATTTTGCAACGCAAATTGTCCTGTCTTTTTGCAGACAAATTGAACTAATTTTCTTTCCTCTCTTATTTTTTTTGTTTTGCTTAACATCCAACCCTGTAACCTCAACCACATGTGTGTTTTTCCCGATGGCAACAGAGCGAGAGCCCGGCACAGTAAGTACTTCCCCTTTCTGCAGCAAAGCATACTGTTTTGACTAACGACTGTTTATTTTCATATTTAACTCTAAGGGTACAGTTTGGTTTGGGGGATTTGGCAGTGTTATTACATTTAGTATGATTACAATCTGTCGTCTTTGTGCTGTTCATACATATCCGTGGGTCTTAAACTCAGTTCGGCACACATTAAAATAGGCTGCTTGAAGTCATTTGCATTCACATCACATTGAGCAGTGCCATGTAACTGACTATTTGAACAAGGCAACACTATTTAAATATCAATTTTTGTATTCTCTTTGATAAAAGCATCCAAACAGTCACAACAGTTAGGGTATATTTGAGACATGATACTGGAGAACAGTAGACTGATTGTTTTTTTCCATTTATATGGTAGTACTTTTGTCATCAATTTTCTTGTGTCTGCTGTGACCCATTTTCCACCTTAGATCAATGAAATTAATCTTAGTTATTATGAAGAAAATTGCGTTTAGATTTGAAACTCTGTCTCACACCCAAACAGCTTTAATCTTCAAGGTGTGTTTTGTATTGCTATTTTCAAAGTGTGTGCATGTGTGTGTTTAGCAATGTTAGAGTGGGGCTTTGGTCTGTCTGTTTCTGTTCTGCCCAAGATCTATTCGGAACTTTTAGTCTACTTTTATCTGAATGCGCATTTAAACTTTTTAGCATAGTCACAAGCACAAACACACACACACACACTTCTCCAACCTAGCCTACATTGTTGTGCCTATTTAACACCTCAGTGAGCAGATTACCCCCTTCTCCCCCCTCCTCATGCCGCCCCTGATCCCGCGCTTAAAGACTTTCATTGTGTTTAATGCCACCACCACTGGGGGTGGAGGGGGTGGAAAGGCTTGGGAAAGGGTGGGAGTGAGGGAGCAGCAGTCATATGACACTGAGCTTGTGTGTGTGAGTCAGGCACACCATGCTAAAAGTGTAGGGGGGAGATAGAGGAAGGGGGAAAATTGCTCGTGTTTTGTGGGTCAGTGCTTCTGTGCTCAGCTCACTAAAACCTTTCTATAAAGGGGAGAGGAGGAGAAGGAGGGGGCTGAAGGAAGGGCCCTTTGTCAGAATACAGATTTTAAACCCACCCCCCTATGCCCCTTTTTCTCTCTTGCCTCTTGTCTCCCTTTCTTTTTCTCCAAATCACGCCCCCTCCCTCCATCTTCTTTCTCATCTCATCTCTTCTCCTCCCTCTCCCCTCTTTTCTCACCCCTCCTCTTCCCCTCTCTTAGCTGTTCTTCCTTCATTTATCCTTTCCCCCCTCAAAGTGCCCTCTCCCTTGCTAGATGTGTGCATGCGCATGTGTTTGTGTATGTTGGATGCACATTTCATTGACAGGCTGAGACTATAATGGACTCTACATGAAGCTTTAATCCATTAACAATAGGATCCGTTGGTCAGGGGGCCAGGGGTAGACGGCTCAGGCTGTGTGTGTGTATGTGTGAGTGTGTGTGTGCGCGCGTCCCTGGTCTTGGGACACCAAAGTGTTATGCAAGCAATACACACCTGCAGTCTGTTACACGGTTGTTCATACACACAGGCTTTCACAGTCAATTACACACTGCACAGACACACACTGACACACAAAAAGCAGCCAGCACAGCTTGTCAGAGTCAGGAGAGGGAACACTGATAGATTTTGAGAGCCACTTAATGTAATCATCAACTTCAGAGGCATGTGTTTGTATTTGGTTGTGACCGGCTTTGGTCAAGTGAGAAAAGAGGCTGCTTTTAAAGTGTTAGTCCTACCTAATTCATGCTTTTCTGAACTGTTAACCTATTTGCAAGTTAAAGTCTTTTTTTTTTTTTTTACTTACTACTCACATATGGCTGAATAGCTCTTTTAATTAGTGGTAGATGGATCTGTCTGTTTAGAGTGTACACACATGCAAGCACTACTTAAGCCTGAAAAAAATGTTATTTTTATTTTCCTATGTTTTTCTTAAAATGTTCTTTTAAGTCAATTTTTTTCTTTACATGTCTTATGTTATTTATCTTGGCTAATTTGTTTCCACTGTGTTCTGTCTCTGTGCTCTTCTGTGTTTCTGTCTATAGAGTAACTCGGTGTTGCCAGAAAGTCTTAGGAACTCAGATAAACGACGCAATGGACCTGATTTCCAAAATGACACTAAGAAACGGAAGGTGGATGACAAGGACTCCAGCCACTATGTAAAAAATGGTTATTTTCCCCCCAAAATTAATATGAATTAATGTGCTTTTAATTTCTATGCTAACTGGTCTGATTGACTCCTTTATCAGGATAGTGATGGAGAGAAAAGTGACGACAATTTAGTGGTGGATGTTTCAAATGAGGTTAGTTTTTTTTATGCTTATCTTTGTTTTTCTGGTTGTGTTCTTTACTATAAAATTCAGTAAAATGTTGTATGAAATTTAGATTTTATGTTTTAAATAATGGCTTTAAATTCACAATTATGTTCTAGAAAAATTCCTACACTACTTATAGTATGTGTTTCATTGTTGCTCTTAATTAGTTTACTTTTTTTTTTTTTGCCTCAATAGGATCCAGCCTCCCCTCGTGGTACACCTCTTCCGTCCCCCAGAGAAAATGGGATGGATAAAGCACGTCTTCTCAAGAAAGACCCCTGTAGTCCAGCTTCTACAGCTTCATCAGCTAGCTCCTCCTCCCTAAAGTCCAAAGAGATGGCAATGGTAGAGATACTTTTATTTTATAGTAGATTTGATGCAGGTTGAAAAGTTGGTGACTACAGCTAAATAGTTATTGTTTCTCTCTACATTATAGCGAGATAAGGCTGGTACGCCTGGGCTTAAGTCAAGCACACCTACACCAAGAGGAGACTCAACGCCTGGTCCAAGTTCCACACCTGGAATCCGACCAAGTCTATCAAAACCCCCGTCCATGGAGATACCACATCCAGCAAGTGAGTCAAGAATAAGCTTTTGTAAATTAAAAGCATTGAAAATTATTCTACTTGATTGGATTTATATTTTTGAGAAATAAGTGATTTACCTTTTCTGAGATGTGTACATATTCACCATAATGAATGAATTGGTTTTCATAAATTATGTAAGGATTTGTCTAATTCTAACTGATTCTAACTGATTCATGGCCCAAGTTTACTTAAACAGAATGAATGGATAAAAACGACAATTAATCTCATGCCACATGTAGAGGCTCAGATGTTTGCTCCTGTAACTGTCAGCAGAAATGAGAAATTTCTTTGGCTTGCCTTTGCACCATGGGCATTGAGAGAATCAGATATTACTTGACCAGGGACTGAGATGATTGAGCAAAACCTTTCGTCCCTCTTCTCTTCAGCTGCTGGTCTACGAACACCCCTGGCTGTTCCAGGTCCATACCCGGGTGCGTTTGGTATGTTGCCCCATGCAGCAGGGATGAACGGGGAACTGGCTGGTGCAGCTGGTGCTGCAGCCTACGCTGCTGGCCTGCATAACATGTCTCCTCAGATGAGTGCTGCAGCAGCTGCGGCTGTGGCTGCGTACGGCCGCTCACCGATGGTGAGTGCAAAGTTAGGGTGAATGGTTCTTTGGTGAAGAGATGTGATTTAATAAGAAACCTATGCAAAATCCATTAAAAATAATGGGCATTTAAGACATTCTATTTTATAGATATATAAGTTGTACCAAATGAGTGTTGGCAGTTTGGTCTCCCTTTGACCTTGTTACTTGTATTTCTTGTGTTATAGTAAAATTATGGATGGCTTCAGCCTTTTTTTGCCTGAATTAACTGAAAATGATCTTAAAATGTTGCAACCATAAAATAATGTCCAAAGTTTGATATCGGGATAGCCCATCCCAGTGTTTCCATTTAAATGTGATTCCTTTTGTAAACCTGTTCAGCCTTGGGATGTTCCATGATGATTGAATAAACACAACAGTGAATTTACAAATGATTTGTTTTGGTTTTGCTTCACTTGGGAAATGTTCTCTTTTTTTCTCTACTAACATCTTAGTCTTGAGTTTTAGTCTTACATGCTGCTTGGTTTATTCTTTCAACATTTGAAGTTTAAGGGGTGTGAATACTTTCCATTTTATATTGTACAGTGTGCACAATGTCAATAGTTGCATAGCTGTATCTCAAAGACCTTTTGTAGAACTATTTATACAGTAGGTTTACTCGAGAGCATTACGTTCAGTCAACTCATCATTCTTGGTTATTTGCATAGTGTTCATTACACTGTTTAAATAGGTTTAGTGGACATGCAGCTGTGTCTGGGCAACACTTGATAGCAACTCAGGTTGTGTATTCACCAGCAGCATGGCTGTGTGTATTGGACCGGGGCTGCAAGGAGAGCAGCCCAAGCACTGGCAGCTCTGCCAGTGTGTTTACAGTCACTTACACTTGTCATTTGAATTGTGTGTGCTTGAGTGTCTGTTTGCTTCGTGCTCATGAGTGTTTGGGTTCTGTTCCACCGGTTGGTGTTGACCTGTGTGTATTTTGCCAATTCCCATGGTCATGTGTTTGCACAGTGCTCATAAATGTGTGTTTTCTCTTGAAGGTTGGTTTTGATCCTCATCCTCACATGAGAGTCCCTGGAATGCCTCCTAGTCTCACAGGAATACCCGGTGGCAAACCGTAAGTGTTTTTGTTTACTTGTTTGTAGATGATCAAAGTATTTCTTAGCGCTTTTTACCCCTTTCACTCCATTTCAAACTACTTCAACTCCCTCTTATGCTCTCTAGCCGTCTTCTTTTCCATATGTAGTCTCATCCCCTTTTTCTGTGTCATCAGCGCTTATTCCTTTCACGTTGCCGCCGATGGACAGATGCAGCCGGTTCCATTCCCCCCGGATGCTTTAGTGGGACCAGGAATCCCTCGTCACGCTCGTCAGATCAACACACTAAACCATGGAGAGGTGGTGTGTGCTGTCACCATCAGTAACCCCACCCGACACGTTTACACTGGTGGAAAGGGATGTGTTAAGGTCTGGGACATTAGTCACCCAGGAAACAAGAGCCCCGTCTCCCAGCTCGATTGCCTGGTGAGTGAGGTGGTTTGTGTCATTGCACATGGCACAGATCAGATTTCGGTCATTTCCCTAAAAGTTCAAAGCACAACTTTTGTAGACATCATGCATGTTTTTGCAGCCCTGAAAGATACTAATTTAGACTTTTCCACATAGAATTATACTTACTAAATCTATTTACACAAACTTTTTACTTAGTGCAATGCTAACTCTGCTCCCATCACATCAGAACCGAGACAACTACATCCGCTCCTGTCGTCTCCTTCCTGACGGTCGAACACTTATCGTGGGTGGCGAGGCGAGCACATTGTCGATCTGGGACTTGGCCACACCCACCCCCAGGATTAAAGCAGAGTTGACGTCATCAGCACCGGCATGTTACGCCTTGGCCATCAGTCCGGACTCCAAGGTCTGCTTCTCTTGCTGCAGTGATGGAAACATTGCTGTGTGGGATTTACACAACCAAACACTCGTTAGGTAAGGGATCACTTAATGATTATTATTCTCTACAAAGACAGGTGAAATGTAAAGTGTACTCATTTTATTTAGCGTTGGTACGACTGATAGACACAAACTTCCCTAATGCGACCCAGGTCCTATTGTGTCTGTTTAGACATGTTTTCCTTTATTTTTACTAAGAACCTGTTTTTGTGCCCTGCAGGCAGTTCCAGGGCCACACAGATGGAGCCAGCTGTATCGACATCTCAAATGATGGCACCAAGCTGTGGACCGGAGGGCTAGACAACACTGTGCGCTCCTGGGATCTGAGGGAAGGACGGCAGCTGCAGCAGCACGACTTTACGTCACAGGTACGCCCCCCTATTAAAGTGATGCTAAAGTCACTTTTGACCGCTGGTCAAGTACCCAGTGCCGACATAACTTGGAGTAATAATTATTTTGTCTTCTTGTCCAGATATTCTCTCTTGGATACTGTCCGACAGGAGAGTGGCTTGCTGTTGGCATGGAGAGCAGCAATGTTGAAGTCCTCCATGTCACCAAACCTGACAAGTACCAACTTCACCTACATGAGAGCTGTGTCCTCTCCCTGCAGTTTGCCTACTGTGGTAAGCAACTTGCTTTATACATTTCAACTTTTTCAATTATTGCTTTTCAACTGTTTGCGGTGTATGTCATACTGAAGTTAGATAAAATGTCCTGTAATGTCCCTAATTTCAACAAAAGAGGATCCTTAGCATCAGCAACAGCAAGAAATACTGTCATTGTGGTTTCAAAACTTCAGTTCAAGAACCATTTTGATATCATGCATTGTTTTTATTCTATAGATGTGAAAAAAGAATTTAGGAAAAAAAGATATTTTACTTGAATTTGAAAAAAATTGAATCTCTTCCATGAACTTAAACTAATCAACATGGTGTGATATCACAGGTCATTTTAAAAGACTCTGGAATTGGACATTGAAATGTAACGTTCCACTATCAGCTCATTAATTCTATTTCACAAATGTTTCTCCTTCTTTTCAGTTGTGTTTTGCTGACTGTTGTCTTTTTAGTTTATACAGAGATTCCTTATCATTGTCTTTTTTTTGTCTCAACCCAGGCAAATGGTTTGTGAGTACAGGAAAAGACAACTTACTGAATGCATGGAGAACACCCTATGGAGCCAGCATATTCCAGGTTTGGACAGTTAAGCACAACAACATAATCTGTTCCATCAAACACAAAAATATTAATCTTGAATTTTTCCTTCGTGACTGAGTCACACCCATGTCATGACAGAATTCATACTACACAGTCAAAAAGCTGGTCTTGAATAAACGCGCTATGCTGTACATTTAGACAGGATCTATTCAATTATAGACATTATTTTCCAGATGGAAGTGATTTAAAAAATTTTTTTTATCAGAAAATGATGTCCTGTCAGCTCACTTTTTGTTGTGTTCTGCTCTCTTCTTCCCCCACAGTCTAAAGAATCCTCCTCGGTGCTAAGCTGTGACATATCTGTGGATGATAAGTACATTGTTACTGGTTCAGGGGACAAGAAGGCCACCGTTTATGAAGTCATCTACTGAAATTATGGAAGAAAGGACTTGAACTCTTCTCCCAATATCTCTCTGCAACTCTGGAACTTTTCCTATGGAGCCAGAAGTCACAGACACACTCCTTTACTGTCGCATCTGCAGCAACGAAACAAAGGAGACTAACGCTGTATCTGCACATGTTTAATGTGCCTGTGAACTTGACTCCTCCTCAGCAGGGACTTGAATCGAGCCTTTGGATGTTGATGGAGGCAAAGAACACAAGTGGCTGTTGGGGTCTCCTGCTTCGCAACAGAGCAGGCCGGCCAGTTGTGTGACTGGAACCAGCTGTTCTGCTGATGGGGTACCGAGTTACAGATGTCTAAACACATTCAATTTGAGGTCACAACCGATATTAGAGACACTGAAAATGCTGTACAGAAATAATCTGAACTTTGGGGAAATGGTAGATGGATGAGCAATTTACAAATCATGAATGATTAATATGTTGGTTTGTATTTTCCCTCAGACACTACTTACAACCTGTTGATCTCTCAGCATGGAGCCTGTGACCTGTGAACCTCGGCCTGTTTTTCTGACACGCCTACACTGTCTGACCATTTCTCTCTGTCTTAAGTCCTATTGATACTAACTGCGCCGTTGTGCTTGCTGTCCACCTACATGCTTTGCTAGCCAAGTGGGTTGTTTTCAACATGCTGAAGGCTATGCTGACTTGTCTGACCTTATGCTACATTAACCTTCTGAGGTGATATCATTCATACCAAGAGAGAAAAGTTCCTATATGGAGAATTATTATCTTACCAGGACACATAAGCCTCACAAACTGAAAAGTTTACTTACTCAATGGTTTATTGTTTTAATTTTTTAGAAAACTTAAGAAAACCATGATTTAATTTTTCACCCCTTATTTGTGGGTGGAAGAACAATTGGTGGGAATCTGACTTAAAAGTTTAAGTTTTTCAATCTCAAATTTCATTGCGTTTGTCTCCTCAAAACTTTCATATGTCTGTATTTAATTCTGAAGCATCCCTTTAAGTGACTTGGGACAGAGCTGTATCTCACCTTAAGCAGGACACGGTGGACATAGCCTTCATACTGTGACTTCATTCATTCAGTTTTAGCATTTACATTAGACACTTGAGCAGAAGAGAATCAACAGGTCTGTGCTGCTGCCCTGCTCATTTCACTCCATGAAACACTTTAAGTCTTATGAGCAGTGATGTGTCCTAGATGAACAGGAGCTGACTACACAGGAAATTCAGTCTTAATGTATTTGTTGAAAAGTAAAAATAACGTCTTGCCAATGAACATTAAACTGATGACATAACTTTGACCATGCATTGCCACCTGCTTTCACTAATACTGTTGGACTAAGATGTTAACTGTGTCAAGAAAAACATTGTTTTTAAACTTTAAAAAGAATACTGTAAGATTATGAGATTAAATTATTCTTTTGGAGATATGTAGAAAAAAAAGAAGGTACAACTATGCTTAAGTTTCATGAGGTGTTCATTAATATCGGCCATTGTTAACTCCAATTTCAGGACCTTGTATTTACCTTTTTCATTTGAATGTTTTTGTCTGTAAAAATGTATATATCTTTTTTTTCTTACAAAACATGCTTTAGAAATAACAAACTTTTTGTACTTCTTTTACATGTAATCAGGAAATACTAAATGATCTTCGTGTAGAACCTCTTAAAAAAAAAAAAAGGAAAAAGAAAACATTGAAATGTCTAGATAATAAATGTGGGGATTTTTCTTTTTGTTATTGGAGTCTGTAACTTTCCAATTTGCGCACATGATGGCTGCTGATGACTTTCTCAGATTAGAAAATCCAGAAAGGCAAGCGGGGAGTTTAAAATGTACAAAAACTTTTGATTTGGAGTCCCTCCACATATGATTGCGGGAAGCATAGCAATAAAACTAACAAAACTCATTGAAAGGAAGTCTGTCACACACAAATCTACACATATGACAGATACAGAACACCACATCATTCAAATGATAATATTGTTGCAGCATGAGCAGTGAGTTGGCGTCCAGCATTGTGGAATCATACATTTTTTTCAAAAAGACACCAGAAGGTATTTTTCCCCACCATCAATACATGTCATATGATAAGAGAGTTTTTTTATTCTGAAGAAAAACTATAAATGTATCGTAACCATCCATCAATAACATCTGAAGAATCTTCTCGTTTTGCAACTGACATGAAACATCTGTTGAGCCCTGAACAACAGTATGGTGATAAGGAGGGCTTGCCACAGTATTAGCTTGTTAAAATTACAAAAGAAATAATTGCTTTCAAATGTAAGCTGACTCACATTCTGTCTCTTAAGAAAACTGTTTAAACATTCATCATGCGGCTGGTCTTTGACCACTGATAAACCTTTTTAAAATTTTGAGAATTTCTCTCTGAATCTCAATTCTTCCCTCTTCCAGGTGTCACCTCCTCACTGAGTTTTAGAAAAATGTTCTTGGTAATTTCTGGGAATTTTTTTATCATCAGACAGACAGAGAGAATAATAAATAAAAATAAGCCCGTGCAAAGCTCTGCCCTCCTGGTGGAGGAATATTGCGTCAGATTATTACCAAATACGGTTCTTCCAACAACACTTCCCCCAAAAAAATGCTTTCGTACTTTTTAATCAAACAAGCTTGACAAACATGCTTTGTGCCCAGCAGTGGAGACCAATGGGACCGAAATACTACACACTGCATCAGAGGAACGAGCCACCTCATATTTTATTGAGGTTGTTCAGCTGCAGTGTTTGTGCTCTCTCCTCTATGTCAGGGAGGAAGTGTAAGCCAGCAAAACCACGGGTATGCATGAGTTCCTCTGATTTCAGTGCGTGGTAGATCTGTAGCAAACCTCAGACTGACAAAGTCACCTGGCTTTGCCGTTGCCTGGAATCACCGTGGCTGCGTTTTTTCCATTTCCCCTTGTGGAACTGTAAGTCTGGGTCTTTCCTGAGAAAAACAGCTGACCTGTCTGCAGTGCATTTCTGCTTTCTGTTCCGTGCCTCTGAACTGGCCCTCACCTGCTTGTGGCACCGAGTCAAAATGAAAACGTAGATGAACTATGAAAAGGCTGTACTTCCCGCCTCGACCAGCCTGCAAAAAAGAGAAGTTATCAGTGAGGAGTCTTTGTGGGCTTTTCAGCCTACACGGTATTTATGTGGATGTATAGTGTAGATATCTGCATTACACTGCAGCTGTTCAAATCAAATGGGTGTTAAATAGCTGAATCCAATCCCCGGCTTAATACGAAGTCCAACAACAAACAGACTGGCTCAGTGTCTCTCCCCTGATGTAAACTGTAAATCAGATTAATTACACTGGATATATAATTCTCTGCCTATCCCTGGCTGTCATACACAGGCGCAAACACACGTGCAGACAGTGTGATGCAGACTGAGGTGATTATGTGGCAATTACAGCAGTCACAGTGACAAAATGAAAGCTGATCCTTGGAGGGGAAAATGGAGAAAATGTCACTCCAACTTTTTTGGTCGATCCAAAGATTCCTGAGCTCTGAATCGCAGCGTTCTCTTTTGATCATCACCGCTGCTGCCTCTCTCTGATACACAGACGGATTATTCCTCCTAAATCTCCCAAATCCCTAATCCTATTTATCTCAATGCCACACAAAAAAAGGTACTCTCTCCCTACTGCTCAGCTTATGCGTACAGTAGGGGTGTGAGCATGTCAAGTATTGGATTTCTACTTTTGTGAGGGCTTGTTCTGAATGATATTTCAGGCTGTGGTCACTCTGGAGATTCTCTGCTTTAGTATTTAAGGATAAGGTTTTAAGATTTGTTTTCCCCCCCTGTTCCTTACGGACAGGTATAGATGACTGTTTTATTTCGAAAAATATAGCTTACTCAAATCGGAGTTTGATCAAGTCACCTGGTAAAGGTATGTGCAGTATTTCATTCCGCATACCTTCCTTTACCACAGTGTTTTTTTACAACCGCAGTAAAAAGTCTTGAGTTGATAAATGTTTCTTTGCTTATTTTCAAATCTGTAAGACACACTGTGCTGGCAGGCTGGACAGTCTACAGTGGTGAGAGTTAGTGGGAGAGGGAAAAAAGTGCAAACAAGATCAGAGTACCACAAGATCCGTTATCCAAACCTCGGGATTTGAGGGGGGGGGGCATTTTTATGTCATCTTCATCTTCAGTCTTTACATATAAAAAAGGTCACCAACAAATGAAATCAGTGAAAAACCTTCGCTAACCCTCTTTATTGTGCAACCAGTATCTCAGGCCCTTTTCAAACAGTCCAAATGTCGAAGTGACTTTTTCCCTTTTGATGTGCCTCGGCTCCAGTCAAAGGACTGCCCAAAGATGTGCCCTAATCATGAAATTGAATTGAATATAAAAAAAAGCTATAATGCCAGAGCCCTATAAAACCTCATCTTTCATTTCTCTTCTTTGTAAGAGAAGTAACTCCAGATAAACAGAAATGGAAGTTTCTTTCCCCATGCTGACTTTGGTTGAAAAGAATGCTGCACTTTATTATCACCTGGATAAATACAGTGAAGGAATGTTTGAACATTGTGTAATAATTTGATAATGTAATCTGCAAAGCAGGTCTCAGGCCAAATGAACCCACAGAGACTGTGTGTAATTTAGTGTCATTCTGAAAGTGATAAGTAAATGTTACGATAACTGACCTTGTTCGATTGCTTTTGAAACTATGTAGGCAAAAAACCCGGGAGGCTTAATCTGACAGGAATAGCAGAGATGATTCTCATAGTAGACGTCTTTTGTCTGCAATCAATCTGAGACCAGTTCATGCTGTAGACTCTTCCTCAAATAGTGACATCTGTTGGTATCCGGTGTCATGATTCTTGTGGCCGTTCTTTATCAGATCAGTGGTCCACAGAGTCACAGTTTAGATTTTTGCCTGCCTCTGAATCTCAACTGTGCTAGGATTCATTTAGTAGAACCGAAAGCCGAGAAATGCACTCTGCTGCTGGTTGTACTGCAAGATTACAAAAAGCCATCTTCAGCAGCTGTCAGGAGGGCAGATCTGTCAGAGCTAATGTCTTCAGCGTGTACACAGCTGGCTGCACATTACGAAACCTTTTTGTCATTATTTCTGGTCGAATTTGCAGATAATAAAAGGAAAGGTGGCAGCTGGCAGGCTAATTTAAAGCCCGAGGACTCAGACTGGGAATGAGACCAGCAAAATCCAACTATCTTCAAAAGTGCTAAAACAGAAACACAGCACAGATGATTTATTTATCCATGTCTACTTGCATCTGATTGTACCAAACACGATGGTCATCACTGCTTTAAGATAGCAGGTGACACAAAGGTTTGAATTAAACATAGGTTTTTCCAGAACCTATTCAGTATCTCAGAGGTTGGGCGTAGCACGTCAGAACAGTGATGGGGTTTAACTGTCACTCTACCACTGGTTACATTTCCTTTGCTGAGTTAGTGGACATCAGATGCACAGTGGAGCAGCAGAAAGAAAACGGGCCCGCATCACTGGATGAAATTGAATTCACACAAATCTGAGCGGGGGATAACGAGTGTGTAGCCGCTGACAGTGTGAATTAAACCAAGCTTTTAAAACCATTACATCCTGTTATGCTGTCTCCAAATCCAACTCCCCCTCCTCTTTTACTTTCCCCTCATCTCTCATTTGTTTCTCTCCTCCTTCTGTTCTGCTTTCCTCCAAAAGCCTTTGTCTGTGTAGATATTTTTTTCACTTTTTCTTATTTCTTTCTTTTTTTTTTTAATCCTTCAAAGTCCTGCACTTCTCCCATCAGTCATCCCTCTCTTTGTTTTGCACAAGTCCTTCTGTGTCTTTTATGTGTTAAACTGATCTCCTCTCTTTTCCCCCCTGTCTCTTCTTTCTCCCCAGAGCTTATTTGCTTTCTTCATTTTTTTTTCTTTTTACACAGCCTCCTCGCTGTTTGCGTTTGTGTTTGTGTGTGTGTTGGTGTGCGTGCATGTGGGTGTGCTAATGAGCTTAGAGCTGTCTCCCTCCCAAGGTGAGGTACCATGCTGAGGTGATCAACACTGCTGGAGCTGCAGGTATCAACCATAAACACCTGCCTGGCTGGGCACCGCTGCACGTCGATGTGCACCCCCCCTTCACACCCAGGCATGAATATATCCAAACGTACACTTCCATTTATTGGCTCTCCTGCACGCACACCAACACACAACAAGAAAAGCAATTCTCCACCTCTGTCTCACGCATACAGTTAAATCTTCTTTTTTTTCGGTCACATATACAGTTTTCAACACACACACACACAAACACACACATCAAATTTCGCAAGTTTGTTCATGCACACACACTCACACACAGCTGACTGCTGCACAATGCCGATAGCACAACTCTGTCCTGTCAACACACAGGATAATCAGCTGCTGGGGATTGTGGGTAAGCTGTAATAATCCCTCACATGGAATATGGAAGCATCAGAGAGTTATTCAATAGGACAGAGATAAAGGTGTGTGTGTGTTTGTGTGTGTTTGTGTGTGTCTGTGTACGCGTTTGTGTGAGGCTTTTCCATCTTTAATATGCAGCCTCACCTGAAGCTGACTGTCAGTCAGAATAATTGAAAAGAAGGAAAAAAAAGTCCCAAACACCACTATGTGTGCATCGGGACCTAACATCAACACACCCCCATGCCAGAGAGGCTGCTCCTGCAATGTTCCCTGCTGGAGCGAGCGAGTCTACAAACTACATCCTGATAACGCCTAATTTAGTCAGACGAACTGCACACAACACAGTGTTCTATTTTCCTGTCAAGAAACAAAATTCAACTCAATCAAATTACGATTACTTCATTTTCTTTTCCCCGTTTGTATCTGTCAAAAAGTTGAATGAGGTGTAACTTTGTTTTATGGAACATCTTAGAAATGTTGTTATTTTTATTCATTTATTTCCCTGCGTGATTTTTCTAGGTGATTTACAAATTGTACAAACATGCTGCCTTTGGAGTGACTCAGATCCAGGAGCAATTGTTGTCTTTCCGGCAGTCCCTATGTGCACATCTGCTAACAACACTTGCTGTATAACTTTTCTCCAATGCAAAGGTAATGCATCAGAGTGAATGTGCTCATCACTCCAGTAGTCAAACTGTAATGGATTGCATTTTTATGTGGCTTATCAACCACTCAAAGCGCATTCCAAGAGACATTTGCTAATTTGCACTCAGCCTATTGTACTGCAGCGTTTACATTTACATTTACAGCGTCGCATTACTATGTTATACCAGCCTAGATTTAATGTTTAGTATCTTGTCCAATCCATTGACCTACTGAACTGTGGAGGATCCACTCAACTTCCCAAGCCGTTTACTTTTATTGACTTGATTTATAACTTGTGCTTACCATGGTAAGAATATCATTTTATTCAGATCACAAGTAATTGTAGTGGCTGAGCCATCTGTTGGTCATGTGAACTGGGTTTATGTTGATTTTGATGTTGAGATTCTCATCCCTTCTGAAATGCATAAAGAGACTTTTCTTTTAAGTGCCTGAAAAATCTTTTTGCCGTGTTTTTGTGCTGATAACCACATCAATCAAAAGATAAACAGTCTCTGTCGTGGTCCATCTTTATCTTGTGCTGCTGTTTCGACCAGGATGCTCTTTCAAAAACAGGTTGAGTTACTGTAATACTAAGAACAAGAATAAGAATTTAATTGTTCACATTTTAGGTCTTCACTCAGATTCATCAGTCAGGAGTCCAGAAATATTGTATTTTTTTATTCAATGAGTTCTCAGTTACAGGTCCTGTCACGGTGCCAGCTAAGATAAACCATACATTCTTGGACACTCAACTTTTATCACTTATATTCTAATGTTTTCATCAATTATTTTGCTATAATAAAATGCTATTAATCACTTAGCATTCAAATGGAAGTTTTAATAAAATACCAAGCTGACAGCTGTGGGTGTAACCCCATTCTGCCCGAATCTCTGATTCTTAAAACCCTGTTTGTTTTCTAAAAAGTTTAGCGGATTATTTAAAGAAAAGCAGTGACACAGAGTTTCTCCGTTTAGTCATTTTAACCTGTAGTGGGCCAAAAATCATATCCATGAAATATTGTTATTCGCATGTGTAAACCTTTAGTGCAAAACTGAGCCAGGGCCCCGAAGGGGAATCAGAAACAATCACACAAGTCCTGCATCAGATGAAGCCTTGTTTTCAGTATCATGGTGTTTTTCTGAAAAGAAGGAAGACATTTCATCCACAGAACCGTGGTACCACCTCCTCATCTTACACAGTTTTAGTGGAATTGATTCTAAAATTGCAGAGCTGTTTTCAGACACACACAGCACCCAGACTGAAAGCTCATCATGTATTGATCATAGAGTCGATAGCTATAAACTAGGGCCTGCTGATTAGAGGCATTGATTATATTCACAATGAATTACTCAAAACTGATGCCAGTCACATGCAACCGAACACACTCTAGACTGCTACATTTAGGGTTGAAAATAGTCTGCAAAGAAGAAACTTTCTCATCAATCATCATGATACAAAGGAAATTAAAACTCCTTATCAGTCTCTGGGTCATACTAATCCTCAACCATTATTCTTTATAGCCCCTGGCTTTAAGACTACACGTACACACACCGAGGGCAACACAATATTTTTCATAATTACACTGCAGGAAAGTGCTGAAACTGAGCACAGATCCTAAATGATGTTGCTTCTCCCATGAGTGAAGATTTTTAAGGATTTTAATCAGTTAAATATGTGCGTGGGTACGTGTCTAATCTGCTGGCTAATCTCACTAACACTTTTTATGGGATTGCTAGCTGCTGCAAGGATTACCACACCACAGATCACACCCTGATTTCCATAATCCTCCTCTTCTGATAAAACTGTTTGTCCCCTAGCTCATTCCTTTGTCACACTGTAAAACATTGTCTGTTCGATTAATCAGTTTCTGTGGAAGCTCACTGTGAAGGTGTTTTATTCCTTCAGTCAGACAAATATCTCATTCTGATATCAAAATTCAAACTGTAAATGATGAGTACACGAGTTTGAATAAACCCGATTTTCATTATTTGACTGCTGTTTTTTAATCAGAGAAAAATTTGAAGATGAAAAGGAAGTTACCCTGTTTTAATGAGAGAACAGTAAGGCACAATCAGTCACTGTCTATCTCCAGTGTTGAGTTCATCTTTGTTATCACCAACGCTTCTGTTTCTGAACTGATATATTTCCCAGATTGTACCTGTAAACACTATATGGATTTTCCAATCGCTATTTATTCACATCCATCCATTTTCTGGACCACTTATTCCTAAATGGGGTTGTGGGGGGGAGTGGAGCCTATTCCAATAGTCAATGGGCAAGAGGCGGGATACACCCTGGATGGTCTGCCAGTCCATCGCAGGGCCACGCATATAGATACATATAGACAGACAACCATGCACACTCACACCTAAGAGCAATATGGAACGGCCAGTCAACCTAAAATGGAGCTTTTTGGATGGCTGGCAAATGTACATCTGTAAACTTTGTGTGCTGAGAGACAACAAGGGCTCAAAACAATGTTTTTCTCGCGCACCACCCACTGCACCAGGTTAATAATAAATAATAATGTAGAGTTTCAACCTCCATTTTGTTTCATGATAACTATGAGGCTGAGCGATACTGTAAAAATATACAAACTTTATTTTATTCTTGGAAAAAATGTCATTTTGTATGTGATGTGTACACATGTGTGTTTGAGCCACATATTTGCCAGTGTGATTTTCTTTTTTATCTCCTGCAGTCTCCCTCCACTAGTCTCCATTTTCTGCTCCGAGGGTCCAGAGAATCCCCTTATTTGGAGAGAAGCTATGATAAAGTAAGCAGGAAGAAGGAGAAGGAGGAGAGGGAGGAAAAAAATGAGAAAAGGGAAAAGGAGAAAGAGGAGAGGAGCGAATGTTGGGGAGAGGATGCTGAAGGTGTCCCACACATTTGCTACACCTCTTTCTAGTAGAGTCACTGCTGGGTTGTCAATGGGGAAGAGGTGGGGTACACTCAGATCGCCGCACACAGATAAGCAACCATGAACACACTCCTACAGGAAATTATAGAATAATCAATTAACATAACATGCATGTTTTTGGATGGTGGGAGGAAGTCCGACTACACGGAGAGAACCCACACATAAATAGGGAGAACGTGCACACAGAAAGGTCCCCGGTCTGGGAATTTGGTATTGGGGAACGGTGCAAACCATCCTGCCACTGCCGCCCACGCTAAAGGTGAAGGACTGAAAATGAACCTTGGAGCTGACTGCGGCTGAAGGGCGCAGAGGACTGCAGAAAAGGCTTTCAGGCAGAGCAGGAGAGATGGAAAGAGTGTGTGGATCAGCAGGGGGAAGTGCAGGCATTCTGTTATGATGCTGGTTGAAATGGAGGTTTAACTGCATTACACTCTGGCAGCTCCATCTCCATCACTTTGTGGATGAGTGTGTGACTTTGTGTATTTACTTGGAGACCCTGTATGTATATGTGCGAGCATGTGCAAAAAGTGTGTGTGTTTGTAACACACCCACGGGGGCTTTACTCTGTCAGTGCTCAGTGATAATCAGCCTCTATCTCTCTCCTGATCCATCTCCACCTCTATCCCTCCCCTGCCACTATCACTCACCCTCTCCACCATTTTTCACTCCCCCTCCTCCCACTCTGCACAAACACATACAAGCATCTGTGGTGTAGGCCAACGTGTGTGTACTTGTGTGTGTGAATCGATTCAGCCTCTGCCCTTTCTAAGCGTTCTACAAGCTCCATTGGCCTCTCACTCTCCACTGAGCAGCATCTGTTTCACACTCCACCTCTGCTGTGTGCCATATCACTCCATCACGCCATCTCTCTGGCTTCATGTGTCTCCCAGTCTCTCCTTGGCTGTCCTCTCGCTTTTGTTTTTTAGTGCTTCCCTGATTCTCTCGCTGCCTCTCAAATCAAATTTCTTTCAAGCGCTTCCCCTCACAGTGCCCCCCCCCCCCTCCCCCCCTGTGGTCTGTAATGATTAGCAGTCTAAGATGGAGTGAGGAATCTTATCGTTTTGCAGTATATTGATAAGAGAGGCTTAACTGTTCATTTTGATTGTGTCCTGCTGGGACCATGAATTTCAAATGTATAATGAGTAACTAGTTTATGGTCTTAATACTTGCTGATCCACTCTATTGGCCAGATGGAATAGACTGTGGTTTCTGTTGATTTTTAACACATTTATCATACCATGTCACCAGTTGTGCAATCACCATAGTTGTTTTTCTATTTATTCCAGAGCTTTGGCTTTATATGTGCCAACATGAAAAGTTAAAAATTGTTTAGTCACTATGACGCTGGATTGAAGGAGCTGAGAATAGAAAGGCAACAATTGTGAATCGTCTGTGGTGCATGTGCTTCAAGCTTCTACAGTATATTTAGCTAATTTCTTGTAAAACTATTGTATTTGTTTTTTTAATATTCAAAATCAAATTAAAACAATGCATTTCAAAACAATGATAATGCACCTATAATTGTAATAATAGGGTCTGATGTGCTTTTTGTGTCCATCACTTATAGTCATTGTACTGTAGCATGAATCAAATTAGTTTATTAATGAGAAATTTAAAAATCAGTCTTTGCTTTCTTTGTAAAAAAAAAATAATGCAGTCCATGCAGACTTTGAAATGTTTGGAGATGACATTTGTTGTAGTTTGGTGTTGTGGTTTGTTGCTATATTGCTGTTGCACACAACCACATAAAAGCATGAACATTTAGGAAAACTAAAAACGAACAGAGTAGGAACCACTAAAGCGCAACTATGTCAGTACATGCTCAAACAACTAGCAGAACCCTGCTAATGCATCGTGTCTTCATCTAGTATGAAAATTATACATTCAAAACCTCTGGAGAGGAGGAAGTCGAACTATAGAGAAGTTAAAGATGTTAACTTTTAATTTCCCCGTGTCACAAATCTTCAGTCTCAAACTGCTAGAATTTGAATTTGTCCATGTAACAGTGTACCAAAGGATACAAATATTATTTTTCATTGATTATGAAAATGTCTGAATTTACGTGGTGTCCACAGACCAATAAGTAAATGACACTGGGACAGGTGGAGCAGGGTGGAGCAGGTGGGTGAGTCAGTGAGAGACAGGCACCAGTGGATGGCTGCATTTGTTGTCTTGAAGCGGCAGCAACAGATAGGCTTCTGTTTTGTTATCACGGTGCTGTCAGGTAGCACTGACTCTCAATAAAGGAAGTTTGTGTGCATCTCTAATTTCCTCGGGAGAGACCCCAGCATGGGCTGTGATTCACAGCTCAGAGAGGAGATAATTACTGTTTCCTCCTCACCTCTTCCCTCCCCACCTCCTCTGCCCCCCATATCCCTCCCTCAACTCTTCGTCTTTTTTGACGCTCTTCTTATCCAGCTGAGCGATTACCCCTCATTAAAAATCAGAATAAAACATTGTTAGCGCAGATCGTTAGGGCGCTCACCCCCGCCTCTTCCTCACCCACCACTCCATCGTTAGCACTCAGCTCCGGCACTAAACGAGCGGCCTTTGAGGAATGTTATTCTAATTCCAATTAGCTCTTCAGGCTTGGAAAGAAGCCAAGTCCCTGAGAAAAACACTAAGCTATGGGCACACGCACACCAATGAGAAGCAAATAAGGGTACACACACAGAAGAACAAGCACGCACACATGCATGCATAAATACACAGAAGTGATGTGCACTCTCATTTTCTAAAGACCAAACACACACACACTGAAGTGACACACACTGAATGCTCTGAGAACAGCAGCGGCTAATGGCTTTGGCAGCACTGCACAGGGACCTGAAGAGCAATTAGGCTCCAAACTACACATTGTAAATCCCCTCTGATTACTGTGTGTGTGTGTGTGTGTGTGTGTGTGTGTGTGTGTGTGTGTGTGT
>JABUIW010000162.1:418794-437205 GCA_013363375.1 Menidia beryllina
ATATCACTGTCTCATCTGCATCAACTAGACATACACACACGCACACACAAAGCAAGACACAGAGACAGATAGTTGAAAAGATCAAGAGAAAGGACAACCACCCACACAAACAAGGACACACACACACACACACACGCGCACACTGTACGGGACGGGAGACAGCAACAGCTAGGGAATTGCAGATAGGGCAAGTGAAAGATGTGAAGCGTAAACAGAGATGGAGGGAGAGATGGACCAAAAGAAGGAGGATGCAGAGTTGCATCTGATTCACTCTGAGCAGATAAAAAAAAGAACCTTTGGCTACCACAAAGTCAAAGTTCAGGTGATATGGGGGCTAAAAAACAACCATCTGCATCCCAACTGCTCAAGTTTCACAGGTAGGACTGCTCATCCGACCTTATCGGAAATATCAAAGGTGAGCCCAAGCAGTAAACAACCATCTGAAAAAAAAAAAACACCTGGAGGTACGAGGATTTCAGGCGACAGCCGCAGTGGTGTGTTGTATATTTCATGGTGCTCTTTTGAAGTTGGCCCTGCATTTTCCACCAGCTCTTCAAAGGTCAGACAGCAACTGTGTTTCATCACCCCCACCTTTCCACGTGCTTTTCTCCATCGCCCCTCCACTCACACTGTATTGTCTCTGTTCATCTCTCTTGTCAAGCACCCTCCGTGTCAGCAGTGATTTCTCTCAAATAAGAAAGAAGTCGAATGTTTTTTAATGCCTAGTGACAAGTCTGTGGCGCTCAAAGCAGATGCAAAGAGAGCGGAGACAGGGAGATGAATCGGGGCGCATGTGCATCCCGAATAACAAGATAAACTGCAGAGATCAGAGAGTAATATAGTGCTTGAGTGTTTGAGAGTGTTATCACATAAAGTGTTCATATTAAATGCTCAACGTGCTTTTCAAGCGCTCTACAATATATTAGACTAAACGATCATTTTTAAGTGCATGCTTTTGCTTACTAAATTCTTCATTTCCACTCTCAATTCCAGGAAGAGGCATTTATCTGAAATATTTGGATGATGCAAAATATGTGCAAATGAGCTACTCAATTATCAGGTGAGTCGGCGTGGTGACTCCCAATCATTAGCGATAATTGCCGGGCTAATGATATACACAAAGTCAGACAGGAGGAGAATGTGCATTCACAGAGTAGATGTGAAGATATTCTTCATATAGCGAGTACATGTGACCTATTTCTTCAGGTCTTGCCTTGTGTGTGTGCGTGTCTGCATCGCCGTGTGTGATTTGTTGTCTACATCATATCCATTAGCATCCTCCTGACCTGGAGCTGCTCCAGCCAATCAGATTTTAGTGTGCTGTCAGCAGGTGTCGTCAGCTCGCTGCGAGATTTATCAAAGTGACGGAGTGCACCGCACAGCACGACAGCAGCATTTATCTCTCTTTCTCCCTCCATTTCCCCCCCTCTGTACCACACACACACATATACATACACATGTACACACTGGGGAATCACATCAGCAGCACTGTATTTACTGCAGAAGCTAAAGATGCTTGTGCCAAAGAAAGGTAGTACGTCATGTAATGCAGTTTGATTAGAGCATGAAAACTCGCTGTTTGAGGCACATAAATTCATCAGAAAAGGAAAGAAGGGAAAAACAATAAGAATCTAGGCTCACAGCCATGTGCATGCATCACTCTGCCAAGTAGTCAAGTTGTAAACATTTGTTAAGCCTTTTGATAACAAAGGCAAAAAACCTCTCAGCAAATTTACAAAAGTTAATTTATTTTGAACCAATAAAGATATTCCGACATGACACAAGTATGTATCCATAAAAACTGACCGGAGGAAATGACAAGTTGGTTGTGGACACTGAGTGGTTTTGTGTGAAATGCAGTAAACAGTCACATTAAACAATAACTGATAACAATAATTAATAGTTAAATAAATACGTAAATAAACTGACTGCCACATCCAGATAAATTTGTATCCTTTCTTATGGATGTATACTATGGTGCACGTAAACTAACCAGGACCATTTTGTAACCATACCCTGACTTAAGAATGCAAGTAACAATACTGACAGCTGAGACAGGCCCCAGTCACCCCATAACCCTGCTCAGAATAATGCAATGAATAATGAACTAGAATGAATAATGAAGTAGATTGACAACTTTCAGATTTGAGCCACCATCTAGTGTAAGATACTGACCATTGATGTGGACATCATTAACTACCAATAAGTCAATGTGCCCCTTGTGTTAATTTCCCACTAAGTTCACTTTTGAAAGCTTTGTATGTCATTGTAAAGAGTAAAGCATCTTAGTTACCATGTCTATGTCATGATACTCTATATGTACTATGTTTGCTGTTGCTTATGTTGCTCAACCTCTCACCAACCCGGATCTGCTTGATGGCAGCTAGCATTATGAGAGAACTATAACAATAAACCTAAAATATATGGCCAACTGAAACCTCCGGTTATGTATAGCAGCTCTAATTAAGTATAATGAAAATGAATACTTTATATTTCACGGTATATCAGATCCTCAGTGCAAATGTGTTTCAGTTTAGCTTCTGAATGCAGAGTCTTTCATAGATTGAACAGAAAGTTTTTCTCCAAAGTTCAAAATTCAGCTATCATTTGTTTGGGTGAAAACTGATTCTGTACATTCCTGTCTCAAAGTTTTTCTGGCATTTAATGATTTTTTCAGTTGGCTGCCCATAAATTATTCTCACACTGCAAGACCTTCCCCTCAGGACAGAAACACTGATAAACTGATACATCGATAGACAGTACACGGCACACACCATTCCATCGGTGACCTTTGACCGTTAACTGTACCGTGACCCCATCCTGATGATGTACAGCAAGCTCATCATCTCCATGGTAACATGAGCCAGTCTCACTAGGCAGAGCCACAGGGGGAGAGTGGGCATGTGTACACGCTGGTGCTGTGGGAGTTTGCGTGTGAATGGAATGGCGCTCAGTGAAGGACGCACACGCAGATACACTAACAGGGTTCTCCATCTGTCTATGTAAATCAATCCTGACCTTTGCTGAACTCTGACTGTGCAGTTGACAGTTAATCACTTGATAAGTGTATTTTGTGTACAACTACTCTCTCTTGCCAGAGAGTAGTTGTGTAGTTGTGTCTCACTGTGCTCCCGCATGCCTGTGCACTTTCGCCACTGTTCCTGCAGTGTCACAGCAAACCATCAGCCCTGCATATGAGCTTGAGTCTTGGTGGAGGCATGACTCATTCATAACAAAACAAAGATACAATTACTGATGTTCCTTTATCTACACATTTAACTGTTTGTGTGATCAATAATAATTGAGTATGCAAAATGTGTCACCATGAGGACATCAAGAGTTATTTGTGCTTTAAATTTCCTCCTGATTGAGGAAGAGAAGCATATTATTTGGCCTGCATATTTCAACAACAACTGCAACTTAAGCATTAAACACCCAGGGCTGGTGCTGGTCTCCATGAAACACATTTACGGTGAACAGACTGTAAAACTAGTGAAACTGATTTCATTGCTTCCTTGGATGAAGTGCGAGCACATAAATCATCCAACTAAATCTTTATGTCTTTAAAGGGTTGGCAATAAAAACCAAAGACAAGTTATTAATTGGCGGTTCTTTGTTAATGCTTTTCAGGCCTGTAAAATTCCAATAAAAGCACCAAGCATAAAATAATTAATCATAATAACAAATAATATAGCCCTTCAGGAACTTAAAAAAAGATACCTGTAAATGCATCCAGCAAAAAGCCGCTGTGAATTTTAAAGCTGCTGTTAAGGTTCGTCCTGTTCCAACCATTTATCAACAAGACACCAGCCCCTGCTGCTTGGAATAAAAAGGAATAGAAAATGGATTTTTATTTGTGTGTATTGTCTGTTCTTTCCAATTCCTGTACTCAGCCGACAAGTCTCTTGACACTCTTGAGAAAAGTGTTTAGTTTTATTTCAGGACGGTTTGGTCAAACAGCTTCAACAAAAAATGTTGCTGACTTTCATAAAATTAACAAAATAAACACCATCTTGCGCACTCTGAAACAGATCCAGGTTTCACTGCTGTTGGAGACAAATGTCGATATCAGTTGCTCTCATCTGTGACAAAATTGGTCAATTTGTCAATACAGTTAAATGAGATCTTCCTATTGAGCGGCTCATTGTGTCGGCCCTTGCCAACAGCAGAATGCAGAACTGTCACATGCAACTGATTGTTGCCTGTGATTATTCCCAGTCTGTCTTTTTGTGCAGATAAAACAAATTTTTTAAGGAGATTGAAGCTCTCTTTTAAAATTTTGGCTTTAGTGTTTGCCCCAAACCTTAATTTTGGCACAAGCTACATGAAGGGTGTATATTTAATCAAGAGTGAAGGTTGAAAGTTTTTGGATCTTATTGATTTCAAATCAAACCAACAAGGAGAGTCAACATTGTAGTCTGATTTCAAACCATACCTCAGTCTGAGTGACTTAATCGTACATCCGAGCTGCATATCATAGATATATTCAGTCACACACATGCCCAAACATCCTCACATTAACCTAATCAAACTAATCTCTCAGATTAACACACATTATAAAATGTCCACTAATCCTTGCCCGTCCTTCGGCTGAGCTGATTGAGCGGTCACAAAGATAAGCTCAAGTGCAGAGTCTCCTCTATTAGTAGTCTGATGCGCACAAACTATTGTGTTTTTCAGTAAGATGAGCTATGCATAGCATTCCCAGAGGTGTGACTTACACAGGAACAAACGCGTTGGTGTTTAATTGTTCATAACTGGAAGATTATTTATCACACCTGAAGATTTTCTTTGTTCAAAACCATACCATCCTTCCATTTGAGCATAAAGTAGAATGAGCCAATGCTGTGGATAGGAATTTATTCTAAAGAGCATGAACTGCCTGTGTTCCAGTAGCGATGAACTTTGAGGTTTAAACTGTTTTAACATGTCACATGGAAATGAAACAATGAACCAGCATTGTTGAAGCTGTGAGATGTCACGCAGATTCACACAAGACAAGAAACCAGCCTTGAACTGCAGAGAGCTGCTGCCCTCTTGCCTGCAGAAGTGGTATAACCCCCAGCTGCACTCACAGGAGATCCCAAACCCTTTTATCGAAACAAATAACGGTAGCTCCAGTTCTTATGACACTCAAGGCTTATTTTAACTCAGAGATATCACCAGATAAGATAATGAGCGCACACACACTAACATCATTACCACATGAGCCAGGCTGGTACATCTGTTGGACATTTGGTGTTCTTGACAGTCAAAACTTGATAATATGACAGATAATGCGTTGCACACACCAGACTGTGTGTATGTATGTGTCTTTGTGTGTAAGAAAGGGCTTGTGTCTGACGTGGGTGTTGGATTTGGACAGACAGTCTACTGTCCCAGATGTCATCAGAGTCTGGCCTTTTGTCTGACCTCTGACTTTTCCAGATGGTGACAACAACCCCTCCTCTTGAGCAGAATTCCCTTCCAGGAACACCTGTCCATGTCTCTTTGCTCTTAAGGGTTGAGGGAGTGGCTTAATTTAATTTAAGAGCCATTCAACCCCTTCATGCCACATGCTAAGTGAATTTTGATGGTATATAATTCCACATGCTTTTTTACATGCAGTGAAACGTACACATCACCATGTTTGTCTCTCTCCTTCTGATCAATATTTTCCATCATATTTGTTTTTTCTTGTTGTTTTTTTGTCTAGAATAAACCCTTTACAAACAATTCCCAAATGTACTTCATGATTTACCAAATGATTTAATTGAGTTTTTGGTGTTGTCTGATTTCTGAGCCAGCAGATAAAGAAAGACCCATGAGAACCAGCGACGTCTCCTCTGCATTAATATATTCATTACTGTCATTAACCTTTTGGCTGCACAGTTCCCTTATCTAATTATCCCCCTATTACCACCGCACACATATCTACGCATATTATTCTCTGCTGCTTCTCCCACCCCTCCCTCCGCTACCCCACATGTTGTTTGACAAATGAGATGTCTCGCCTCATCAAACACATGACAATGCAACCAGATGGGAAGTGTAGACAGGAGCCCGTGCCAGCTCTAAACTCACACAGTAACACACGCACGTTCAAATCTCTGACATACGTCGTAGCTATTCCAACAGATACGCTCACGAACACAAAACGTCTCCCAGGGGAGCTTTTAGCAAAGGCTGTGTTTCTTGCATCTGATCTTTATTTCACAGTTTCCAATACATGGCGTGTCAGATGAATAGAACCTTGCCTGAAGTTTTCACACACGATCAGAAATAGGAAATAAATGCTTCAGTGGGATGTGCACTAATACCGGCCCGATCGCTGGCATGTTTGTGAGTGTGAGTTGAAACATGAGCAAATGTGTTTAATCCCATAAGAATTTTATTTGAGTCACACTGAGTCCTGCTTTACGACCGTTCATCAGGCACAGATGTATAATATTACATACGTTTTGAGATAAATATCATGAAACAATTCTATGATATCAGATGGGACAATTAGCTAAACTCAAATATCAATTTAAACACAAGTGCATTCGCTCATTGTATCTGAAAGATTCCAGTTAGGGCTCTGCTACATAAATATGAAATTAAATGAAAAAATACTTGTTTTATCCCAAAGGGAGAATATACTGTATTTTTCTCCTCACCAATCATTAGAGGGTGTTGTATACATATTATTTACCGCACATAGGTGGTAAAATAAGATTTTAAATTAAGATTACAAGGATATGCCAAATGCTCAATCTTAAAAACCTTTAATAAAAACAAAAAAGTTAAACTAAACATAACACTGGTGCGGTATCACAATAAGTCAGTGTGTTTTGACATTGCACTGGGATTTATTGGACATGAACTAAGACTTTTCTGCCTTCCTATCACCTGAAGTTTGCCTAAATCATCCCCCTTGATTTACCTATCAATGCACTTCACTTTCAATTAAGTCTGACTTCCTCTTCTTCCGACAACCCCAAAATCCTGTAGGCGCCATTCCTCTCCCTCAAATGTCTCAAAAGTAATCAGTCAAGTGCATTTGTTCACAACATGTAAAACAAAAAAAAAAGGTTTCACATTTGCTTTGCTTTCTTGTCTCAGTCCTCTAACTTGAATAATTACACGTCAACATAAAATAACTTTACACCACTCATACACATACATACGCACTTTTAGAACCCTCCCTTTGCTTTGCTTCACTTTCACAGCTGTCGTGTTCTTTTCACGCCTTTTGCTTTTCAGGTGCCAACCTGGCAAAGTCTGTTGGTGATATCACATATCATGCAACATGCAACATTAAAGGTGATGGTCACTTGTTTGTTGACTTCCTTTAGGCTTGATTCAGACATTTCTGTGAGTGTCAGAAATAGCTGCAGTGAACCAGGATGCTTTGCTATTGGACAATGGGACATTCATATTTAGGAGCCCTTGTAGAGTCTGTTTACTCAAATACAAGTTGGACCACTATAGAAATTCAATAGTCCAAGTGTTTGCTGGTTGTGTGAAGCATGGCAACAGTGGATGGAAACAGCAGAAAATATATATTTTACATTTTTCAGCTTAAAACAACACTGAGTTGAAACTAATAATTATAGGTAAGACTATTATGCAGAGAAATTTGGAGAGTGCGTCTATGTGTGAATTATTTATCTATCTATAGTCAGATCAGAGGCCACACTACACAACCACCTAAGCACATTTGTCCGTTGCAATTCATCCTTGCGTCGCTTGCGATAACACTTGCGAGAGATCTTGTAAATGTTATCAAGTCTGACACACTTATCATTGCTGTTACTAAATGTTATGGAAGAACCATGTGGTAATCAGACATGACACCAATGTGCCAACACATTCATGGAAAGGTGTGCGTGTCTGAGAGGGCCAAAGGGAACTTCAAGCATTAATAACAATAATAATTAATAATGATGATAAGAAGATAGAATATTTTTCACATTACATGAAGTTTATACTGACTAAAGCAAAGTGAAATCCAGAGGCTGAATTGTAATCTCACATGTCTTGTGTTTGCTCACTCCATTCACATGTAAAACATTGTCGATGATTTGTTCCTGTCGCTGTTTAACCAGGTTTTTGCATTTGCGTTCACTGTTAAAATGGTATTGAGTTCACAGAGTAAGATGCGGGGATCCAGCTGAGGTGGGTTTGATCAGTTACAGCAGGAGAACTTTTGTTTAGTCCTGGGAGCGCTTAAACTGGGCAGCGACTGACAGCGGCCTTTCTCCTCAAATGTCGTGTGTTTTGTTACCAGCCTGTGAGGCAGAAAAGAAAAGAAACAGAAAAAAAATGTTAAAACTTGAAGAAATCTCAAGCTTTATTACCACTATGGCAACAAATTAATGCTCTTTACATCATGTCAGCTGTTGCTACTGGCTCCATGACTTACATACTTGCCTTTGTCCAGCGCTTGTTATCAGAGATATCCACTAGAGGTCGCTGTACACAGAGTGAACAGAACTTCATTCTTATCAAATGATCAAATAGTCTCTTTTGCGAGGACGATTTCAACTATCTCAGTAGCAGCCATGAAGCTGGTCATTTTATTAATGTCTAAGGGAAGTCGTTCAGTGCTTCCTTCATGATGTCCTTTAGCATAGAAAATACAGGACATTCCTTTGTGGAAAAAAGGGGAAAAAATTCTGTCCCTCAGTCCCATGCTGCCGGTGGGTGCATTAGTTGATGTTCAGGTAAATAAATAGAAGAGGTAATGTGAGCTACCTGTGAGAATTCTTGCGTCTGTGGTATATCCATAAATGTCACTGCATTCCGGTTAAACTGAGTTAATATATTATTAATCTAATATATTACAGCCTTTGCAGAATGGGGATAGGCTAAACAGGGTAATTAGTGGAATAACTGTTTTCCACTTTTACTGTTACTATTGTTACTATTTACTGTGACAATTTTAACTAGCAGTAATTTACTGTAGGTAAAACCAAAACTAAAATAAAAAATCCTAACATCACAATTGAAAAAGAAAAAGTTGTTAAAAAGAAGTTTGTAGCTAGACAAGTCAGATCATCATCCTTGAAAAAAAGTAAAACTTTTGTCAGGTTACGCAAACAGAAGCAGCTGCCTCCTACCTGGCCAGGTGCAGCACGGCCTCCAGGATGTTGGAGCCATCTTTGGCGCTGGTCTCACAGAACAACGTGTTGTACGTCTGTTGTGTGCAGAGAGAAATGTATTTATTCTAAACAATCAGCTCTTGTGTGCCAGATGCCTGAATTCTGCATGATAAAGCAACAAACTATCGCGTAGTGTACAGGCCATACAAAAGATTTGGATTTCATCACAATGTCCTTGTCAGTGAAATAAGATAAAAGTCTGTTTTCGTACTCACCATGGCCAGTTTTTCTCCAAAGCTGGTAGGAACACAGTCAGCTGTGTCTTGCCTAAGATCACATTTATTACCCACAAGCATGATGGGAATGTCTTCCCGGGACACATCCTGCCAAAACATATAAGACACTCAATACTGGTCTCTTGCACAGAACAGAAATCAGACAGAAAATAAACATTTTCATGTTCAAATAGATCATGAAGGAGCTCCTTGTGCACATCGCACAATACATCACACAAACTCGCAGTTAAAAACACAAACAGACATGCTATAAACAACTAGCTACAACAGATGAGACCATAGTGCACATCGCATGCTTTGAACCCAACACTTACATTTCTGCTGCATGAAGGGAGAAAAAAACAAGCAAAAGCACTTAGTTTGAGACAAAAACGATCGCTTGACTAGCATTTACAGAGTGGAGGGATTTGAGGTGTTCAAATTTGATCAGCTTTATTGAGCTGATGCTTGGAATAACTTGGTGTTCACATGAAGAAGAGCAAAGCAGAGCAGTGTTTTACCTCAATCATGTCCACCCATTCTCTAACATTAAGGAAGCTCTTCTCACAGGTGACATCGTACAACAGCAACACACCATCTGCACGCCGGAAATAAGACTTTGCAATGCTGCGAAACCTGTGCGGATGCAGAGAATTTTTCCCTTATTAGACTATGAATTATGTTAATTTTAAACTGCAAATATTTCAGATATTCAGTAATTTGCCAACGCATGCCTCTCCTGTCCTGCAGTGTCCCAGAGCTGTAATAGAATCGGTTCTCCGTCCACAACAAAGGTCTTCATCTGGAAGTCAACTCCTAAAAACAGATGGAGAGGCAAGCAGGGTTTTGAAACCAAACAAGTGCTTCTTGTTGTACAATATGACATCACAGCTTCAAGGGCAAATCAGCTTAGCTGTGACTTTATGCCGCTTAGTCCAGAATAGAATCATTGAGCTATCATCTGATGCTGTTGGTATCACAGAATGAGTCAATATGAAGCTTAACAGTGTGGTTTGCTGTGCATTCATCTCACCCAGAGTGGCACTGGAGCTTGGTTTGAATTCATTTTTGCAGAGTCGAAGCAGGAAGCTGGATTTTCCCACAGCAGCATCTCCAGCCAACACGATCCTGTAGGCCTTCTCTGAGGTCATGTAACCCAGGTCAACACTGTCCTTGTCCTCTGACTGCAGAGAGGCAGAGCGGCGGCAAGAGAAAATGTGCTTAACACAAGAGAATATTAACATTCTGTGCTTCTGTTGAATTTCTTTTGTCCCCAGCAGGAACCATATTCTGATTCTACTAGTGTCATTTCTATCTCTATAAACAACTCCTACATCAATGTTTTACATATTAATCTTATCTTAATCCCTTTGAGCTGCTCATATAGATTGCAATATATTGTACAGAAGTAATACAACCAGTGAGAGTGATTGTTATGCTAAACTTGCCACGTTCTGAGAAATGTGATAAGGAAGGATACCCTTAAAGATCTATTCCTTCATTTGGTTTTAGAGCTTCCAAATCCAGAAATCTTTCTGATTAGGATTCAAACCATTCATTTAAATCATATTTAAACCAATCACTGAAATTAATATCCATCCATCTATGTTCTATACAGCTTAATCTCAAAGGATTAAGCCCGGGGGGTTGGGGCCTGAAAAGGGGCGGGGTACACCCTGGGCAGGTCGCCAGTCCATTGCAGGGCTGCAATTAATATCTATAAAGTCCAAGTGAAATATACAAACAAGTCAAGGTTTCAACAACCAAAATAAATCAGTTATGGAGGGTTTTCCTGTACAACTTTAACCTTTTATGTTAATAACTACCGCCAACCCATTTTTTGAACATTCCGGCTCGTACCTGAACCTTGATGGCACTGAGGGCTTTTTTCATGGTTGTGGTGGGCGGTGATGGCTCACTAATCGAGTCAGTTGGCTTCCAGTCCAAAACCGAGCTGCTGTCTGACCCAAATGCTGATTCCCCGTCCTGCGTCTCTGCTGGCTGTGATGGAGACATGCAGTCGTAAACATTAGGATACTCTGTATTCTTATAAAATCAATAAATATCGCACACACGAACAGACGTTGTCTGCATTTGATCTTCTCGTTTCACCTCAGTGTCAGAGTTTTCACCCAACATGCTATCATTATTGTCATCTTCTGCTTTCTTCCTTTCAGCCTTCTCTTCTTCCTCATCTCCTTGACCCTTGACGTCCTGCTCGGATTCGTAGCCTCCATGGGAGCCTCTGAGCGTCGACAGGCCGCTGTCCATGTAGGTCTCCGGCAGACTGTCCTCCTCGCACTCACTGCTGTGCCTGCGCCTCAGGCCGGGGTCACAAACGGCCAAGGCCAGAGTGTCACAGCTGGGCCGGCGGCTGTACACAGGGATATCATCCAAACGCTGCCCAAGCCTGAAGAAATCAAACGCGCGCAAAAGTCACATATATTTTGCCCAATTTTGTTTACCGAAATTGCAAGTTCGTTGAACTTTTCTTTCAGAAATGATTTTACTGACTGAAGCCAGTAAAAAGTTCATTAATCATGTATCCAAGCATTTAATGTGTAGCACAGATATAAAACTTTCACGTCAGAATAACCCATGACATTCAGTTTTTGATGTTTTGACATATTTCTATTCAATTTATTCTTGAATTAAAAAGATTCCAAAATACTTCATTTTAATGCTGCAATCAAAATTCAATTTCCTTATTCTGATAAATGTTAAAGGAACTTTGATAATATACTCATACAAAATATATCGTTTGGGAGCAAATATTCAGATACAAAAAATGTAGAGAAATGATAAGCATGGCATCTGTGTATTCCGGACATTTTTCATGATTGTCGACGTACCTGTCGATTAAAGCATATGGCGATGTGTAGCAGATGCTTTTGCTTCTGAATCTTTCCTTGATTTCTCCTGGTGAACCACCGTTACCTGACTGTGATACACCAAAATTGTTAATTTGTGTCCTGGTTGCTGCCACATCTTGTTGTGGCTCCGCATATTGAAACATAAAAAAACAGCTCTCATTTTGAGGATAATTCTCAAATAATATTTTGAATAAAAAATGTGATTGCACATCAACGTGTACCATGTCTGCTAAAACATATATTAATAAGTTACAGCATCAAAAAGTCAAGTTTAAAATCCAATAAAATGGGTAAAAGTTCTGCAGAAAAATCGAATTCAAAGAGCATTCAGGGTTCAAAGGTTATATGGATTTTACCTTTGAGACCCTTTCCAGTGTCGCCCTCAGACCATCATTACTGTCATGGAGCTTCCTGTTGGCTGTCCTATCAGGACAAAAGGAAATGCATTATGTTTGGGTTATGTTTCTTTTTAATTGCAGGTGTATTCTTTATTTGTTTCAGTGAGGGTTGGTGCTACTGTCTCACTTACTGCAGAATCTCGATCTGACTCTCCAGGATGTCTCGCTCATCAGAAAAGTGTTTCATGAGCTCTTCGTCTCTGCAACAAAACATGTAGTGATATAGAAAATATGATGTGGACAGACAATAAAGCAAACTGATCAGCTGTTCAGAGAAAAAAATGTCACCCTGATTTTATAATATGTGTATATAAGAAGAATAGAGAGAGAGAATAGTCCCAGCTCCGGTCCACAGAGCTGGGATTGTATCCTAACACTGACAGTGTTGTTTCTGTTGCTAGGTAACTCCACTGAAGACGTTATTATGTGTTTAGTCACTCCAGGATATCCTGTTTCAGCTGTGACAAAACGAAACTCCAGAGGCCAACCCAGTACCAACCAATGGAGGGAGGAGGGGCCATCTCTGTCTGTCCCTGTCCCTTGAACAAGCGTAACATGATCAGCAGCTCGAAACCAGACTTATTACCAGCGTACTTTTGTTTGGCACTATCTAAGTGAAAGGAGAAATAGAAGTGTCCAATTTCTCAAGTTCACATTTATTACTAATTTATTTCTGTGTGTTTATTCCAAAACACATAGAAAAGAGGATGGGAAAAAATATTGATTATAGTTTTAAATTCTTTTCTTTTAAAAACTGCAGATATGACCAAAACTACATGCAGATCTACACCAACAAAGACAATTCAAATATCACCCAAACAAATATTAAACCAAACTAGACTACAGTCAATTCACCGTTCAGAGTTCATGCTTTGATCAGTCAACTCCGTCTTCAGCGAATCCATCTCACTCTGCAGACAGGCGATTTGGGTCTGGGACTTCAGCAGCTCCTGCTTTATCCTCTGATTCTCCTAAAGAGGAAAAAGATCAGAAGTAAAACAGCAGAGTTTACTGAAACTGACTGAAACATCAAAATCAATATCTGCAAATGTGCTAAGAATATTCCTTCTCACCAATGTTAGCTCATTAATCTTCTTCCTTAATGCTGGGCTCTCGTCATTCACAGTGATGTTTTTGTACTTCTCCTCTATCTGATGGACAGGTTAGCACATTCAGGACTGAGATCATTCAAATTTTAGGTCAACTCATAATCACTGTGTGTAAACTCATTACTCATGGGGCCAAGAATGAATCCATTAGTCCCGGCTTTTGCTTCTTGTTAAATAAATCACAAAGAACTCTATCATGATTTTCCTAAAAATGTGTGCCACTGCTTTGAATTTCTACGAGACAGTGACTGTTTGTATATAACTAGGGCAAAGTTTCACTTGGACACTTGGTTGAAATTGGATACTGCGGAAAAACAGTGTACGATTGTATTTTACAAAGTGTTTATTCGTTCAAGTTTTCCTCTGACTGTTGTGTCAGTATATATTACATATGCGGATGACATCCTTATCTATTCTTATCATGTATAACTGTGCTTAAAAGACAGCTATTCATCCATGACTTATACATACATATACCAAAACATAAAGACCACTGGTCTTATGTTGGCTTGGGGATACATAACACAGCACACACAATGTCACTTCTCAAAGTCAGTGTCTTGGATGCAGAAAAAAAAAAGTCAAAGCAAATGTGACAAGAACCAAACAGTTCCAAGTGGGTGACCACAAGTTTTAAGGGGGTGTTCCTTCTGTGCTGTGGAAATTGCGTTTCTATATGTGACCAATCAGTTTGCACGAGCAGCTCTGACCCGCAGTGATCGAGCTGTGTTAAAGTAAACAAGTGAAATAAAGTATGTGACAATACCATCTGCATCCTCTGGATCTTACACTGCAGCTCGCACACTTCAGTTTCATAACTTCTTCGCAACTCATTCAAAGCTGCCTCTGTTCGTTTCCTCTCCTAGTAAACAAACAAAGACACAAACAAACAAACCATAAAGATGCAAAAATGCATAATTCAGGTACTTTTAAAGTCAGGCTGCGACAACACTTTATAGGAGTATATCTTATTCGCTTTTTAAAAGTTTCCCATCCATGCTATTTTTGTACTACCCAAACCAAACAGAGTTCACTGTCGATAATTTGTTGAGATAAAATCCGCTCTTTACAGGTGTCAGAATAGCACTGTCTGCACAAATAGTGTATCGTAGGAGAAGACAGGTGAGAGAACTTCAAATGTGCATGCTATTTTAGGACAAAACAAACAGCCGCTCCTGAGCAGACTCAAGCACACTTATATAACACAGCAGTGCAGTGATAAGACAGAGTTAATGTTCCCAGTGAAGGTTCATAATAACAGAGAGGTGCCAGAGAACGCCATGTCTGGTGTACACCAAAGCCTCACAGTGCTGTGGAGGCGGGAAGATTTGGACTTTTTTTTTGTACCCAAAGGACATGGACACCTCAACATTATTGATGAGAGTACATCAGACAACACAACAGTCAAACCCAGCAGAAAACCTTAAAACACGATGGAGTTATTACAATTAAAAAAAGGCCCCATTGAGCTCAAGCAGTGCTTTAAAGAACAATAAGCCAAAGTTCCTCCATAATGATATCATTTTCATAAAAATGATTAAGTTATTGCTGCCTGACGAGGTTCCACAGGCTGTTAAATAATCTAATATTTGTCGTACATGATGTTTTTAACAGCCGACTTTCTGTATTTTGGTTTAGTGTAAATAAATAATGATTTTGTAATATTTCTGTGGGTTTTCTTCAGTTGAGGCTCTTCTCTCTCTGAGAGAGAAAAGATCCTCTCTCTTTATTTACATCTTAGAAGATATTAATTTTTTTTATTTCATCAGAAGTGAATGGTCAGCAGGTTCTGGTTTTCCCTGAGCTGATCTCCTACTCTCATCCTCCCCGGTTAGAGAAGCACTGTACTCCAGGAATAAGTAAAACGTCATAACTAAGAAAACTTAAATGTACACTGGAAGTGATGCTGCTGAGTCCTGTTTCACGATTTGTAGAGCAGAGCACCTGTTGTCGCGCTGATGGCATGCCAGCAGCTTTGAATGGTTAAGCGCTTTCTGATTTTATTATTTCAACATTATCATTTTCATCCACATGTCACGCAGTCTTATCAAGACAAACATGTACAGCCTTATCGTCTTTAAGCGGAGGATAAAACACGCTCCAGCACCTCCACCCGCCCACCCACAGGTCCACAGCATGGTGACATCCATCTGACCAGCAGGCGTGTCTGAGTGTGGATCAGTAATGTGATATACGGCTGCCTGTGTTTGTTTGACATGAGGGAAGAGCTGAACAATCCCAACCTATTTATCATTCTGCCGACGAAACTCCACAGAAAAACACACATCGTCACACACACGCAGCGCTGCTGTGACACGCGGTGCCTTTGGGGCGAGTGTGTCCCACCTGCTCCAGCGTTTTTCTCTCTGCCGCATGAATGCGCTGGTCCATCTCCTCTTCCATCTCACTGAGCTGCATTGATGCTTGGTCCTGCGCTCTGAAAAACAGACAAATAATCATTTCTCTGCCCTTCATAAACCTATAAGCAACTATTGAATCCACACCGGTTCTGTTTTGTGCTCTGCCAAAGACAGAGGCTAAAAGCGAGTCATCAAACTCACCACACTCGCATGTCCTACTACAAAACATCCCTCTATAGTAGATGTGTAAATGCTGAAATTGTTTCTCTGTTATTTACATCACTACAACAATATATAACAATAACATCAAATACTGACATACTGTGCTCCCTTCTTCTTGTAATCTGTGTGATTTTATGTGTTCTTCGTGCTCACCGTTTGATGGCGAGTGCCAGGTTCTCCATCTCTGAGTTCTGCTGTTTGATCTCTTTGGTGAAGTTTAAGACAACTTTCTCAAACTGGGGGATCAGTCTGGGCTCGGTCAGGCTGATGTTCTGGTAGAGGGTTGCTGCCTGTTCATGCCTGGAAGAATATCAGGATATCATGACATCAGCTTCTCTCCTCTCTCCGAGCATGAGTTGTGCTCAGCTGAGCGTAAAACTGCCATCAGATATATGAGAGACACTGCGTGAAATGAATCGCTTTGGGAAACTGGACAAAAAATTTAATTTAAATTGGACTATTTGGCATTTCCTATTAACAATGCGGGTAAAAGCAATCGTAAGACTCTCACAGGAAGGATGTGAATTGTCAGCTCTATCGATGGTGCTGCTCCACTATTATTGTCAAATCAAGCTAATATTCAGCATAGGAAAGAAGACCTTGTGTATATAGAACCTTACAGGCCAATGCCAAATAATTACTTACAAAGAAACCAGTTCCTGTGCACGTTTAGAGCAACATCAGTCGACAAAAGCAGAGGTGGAGAATGTACAGAAATACACTGAGACAGATTGGGTTCCATCCTGGAAATAACACTGTTGCTGTTTAGCTGCTGTTGCTGAAACTAGCTTTATCACATGTAAGACTCGGAGTAATATCAAATGAAACAGCATTTATTATGCCTGTTTGTACAGAACCAGAAAGGTTTGATTTCTCTGTCTGATGAGTGCGCTATGCTCCAGGTCGCAGCCTTACACACCCCAGAGGTGGGAGCGCACTGGGCTGCTGATTTTCGGGATCAAGCCTTAGCTCAGATACAAAAGAAACACGGTGCGTGTGTGAAGCTACATGACAGGATGGGCATGTTTCTGTGAGCTGCTGGCTTATGTACGAGCCCCGGCTGGTGAAGGAAACAGTGTTTCTTTTCCACATCGCATATGATTTATGAAAACACACATAGAAGGAAGGAACACACATACAAATGCATCAAAACATCGAACTGACCTGAATATTTGCAGGTTAATCAGAGATGGCGACGTGTCATGGAGATATTAGAACAAAATAGTCACACTCTTCTGCATATAAACAGGGAGGTAAAAGTGAGCCATGTAAGACTGCAGCATGTGTGTTTGTCTGCTGACGAGGGGGACTGGCTATAATCCTGTGCATATAGACAATGTAAACTATCTGTCAAAAGACTGACTCCCTGTGACACACATCCCAACGTCACAAACAGACACAGCCTGGAGGAGTCAGATGGAAGCCAGAAACAACAGAAATGGTTGTTACATCAGTCTTGATTGGAATCAAATCAAAAATAGTTCAATCATTTAAATTTCTAGCTCCAGATTTCTGCTCAGCCACAAAATATTTTTTCATCCTTTAAAAACGCTGTGTCCTAAACTTTCCATCCGTCCTCCCTCAGCTGACACATGCAGCAGTGGCTGTAAAGGCTCGAAGATAAGAGAGTGCTTTTAGCAGACGCCCCCACTGTGGCAATCAATGTCCTGATAGCAGAACACAGCAGCGCGAGGACCGGTCCCATGTCCGGCCTGAGGCCAAATAAAAAAACACACACTGAGAATCAAGTCGTGAAGAAATATGTAGGATATTTGGAGTAGGTAAAGGGGTTACAGGTTGTCGGGGAACATGTGGTCGTTGAACAACATGTGTCGGTTGGTTGAGTGTGTGTTCAGGAGGATATTTCTAAATCTTTCCATCCCTTTTCTGAGCTAACCATTTCATAAATGGAAGTCATCTGTCTGTGTTTTAATATTCACATAAAACCAAATAATCAAGTATCCTGTGCTGATGTTTGCACTTCCAGTGAGAAAGCTAAAAGACATTCGACAGAATGTTGGAGTTAAAAAATTCACAAGAAGTGGCATGGATTTGGAGAAATTCCATCCATCCATCCATCCATCCATCCATCCATCCATCCATCCATCC
>JABUIW010000162.1:437215-450710 GCA_013363375.1 Menidia beryllina
TCCATCCATCCATCCATCCATCCATCCATCCATCCATCCATCCATCCATCCATCCATCCATCCATCCATCCATCCATCCATCCATCCATTATCAATACCGCTTATTCCCTCATGGGGTCACGGGGGGGAACTGGAGCCTATCCCAGTGGTCAACGGGCGAGAGGCAGGGTACACCCTGGACGATCCACCAGTCCATCGCAGGGCCACACAGAGACACACAAGGACAAACAACCACGCATTTACACTCACTCCTAAGGGCAATTTGGAATTTGGAATTTTTGGATGGTGGGAGGAAGCTGGAGAACCCGGAGAGAACCCAAGCAGACATGGGGAGAACATGCAAACTCCCAACAGAAAGGTCCTGGCTCTCCTGGGACTCGAACCCTATGAAGCGCATTTAAAGCAACATTGCTTCTGTTCCAACCGTAATGCATTATAACAGCTGCAAACAGAAGACATAATAATTGCAATAATATGATTGCAATATTCGGACAATCCAAGTCAAGAGTAGGAATATTTATTCTATTGGTTCGTTACTCATCTGCATTCAGAGTTCATTTGAATGAACTTATGTGTATTTTGAAAGCCTGAATTGTGCTGTGTATAAAAACGTTTTGACTTTGACACCCAGAAAGTTTGTTCCCCACTGAGCAGCAACCAACTGAATCTCATTACGTATATCTTTTTTTTAAAACTGCCTGGCTATCCTTCAGATCCACAAAATGACTCCACCTCTCAAATGGTCAAATCTGAAACCTTCTGATTTAAGTCAATCTGAGATGAAGGTTGTCCGAAGAAGCAGCTTTGCAAGAACTTTGAGTTTCTTGTTCTGGTGAGGGAATTTTTTTGGTCAAATTTAAAATATGACATCAGTTTGCCTCTGGTAACTGAACCAGACGAAGACTAAAGAGCAACAGTGTGCACAGAGAATCTCCAACCAGAAAACACTGTATGTTTATGAACAAAGTGCCATTAGCTTTCATTGTCTTTATGAACACATTTCATCCAAATACCGATGTCAACATGTGGCATTCCAGATGATGCTCACCTCCCTTTCAGACAAGATGTACAAACATGTGTCTTCTCTGAGACAAAATATCAAACAGTTCCTTAGTCATGCTGGGATATGATTTTACACCTAATGTCAAATTAGATCAAATTGGGGGGAAAAAATTAATTGTAAAGTTTTGTGGTACTTGGCATTTATGAAATGGGTTCTAACCTACTTACACAAAACAAGGAAAGTGAAAATTGGTCTCACAACACTAAGAAAGTGAGACATCCTTGGTATAAAGAAAACTAAAAAGTTACAGTTTTCTTTAATAACTACTTTTTTTTTTAACTAAACAGTCCTTTTGCTTAATTCGGTCTTCATCAACAGTTTTTGTTTCTTTGGTTATAGAGAACAGCATTATTTTAATCAAAATGAAGTTATAAAACGCACTTGGATAAGTTTACACCCTTATTAACATACTACTTTCCTTTTCATGATCACAGAGAGGATGCCACTTACATTTGTCAAAGACACAACATATTTATTTGTTTTTCGTTTCTTATTTAGTAATTTCCTGTAATACATACCGTGTAACCATCCCAGCAAAGATAACCCTGTATCATTTTAACGACACTGGGCTCTCTGTTCTTATCACCTGCATATTTCCATATTTCTAACAGCCGTGCGCGGACAGGAGTGTGGCCTCACCTGGGAATGTACTTTGCCTGCTCGCCCAGTTTCTTCTCAAAGGTGTCCCACGCGATGGACACGTCTCCTCCATCTGACTCCATAACCTCTCCGTAGCGGTCATGAAATCCGTGGATGAACTCCTGCAGGGTGACGGTCCCGTCCTGGTCCACGTCCAGCCGGTCAAAGATCCGGTCCGCCTCCGCCGTGGACACCTGCAGCTCCGCGCAGATGGTGAGAAACTCGTTCCTCTCGATCCGCCCGGAGTTGTCGACGTCGTAGGCGCGGAAGAGGGTGCGCAACCGCTCCTGCTCCTCCGCGCTCATGCCCTGGATGGGCTGCCGACTGGGGCGGGGAAGGGGGGGGGGGGGATGAAGTAAAAACACGTCTACCGAATCGGGGAATTCCAAAAACCTTCTAAACGACCTTTGTTTTTTGTTCTATAGACAAATGTGGCCTATGACTCCCTGCGTCCTCAATGGATCCGCTCTTATCCGGACGTAATAGACTGTTTCCAAAAGTCGTCATGCAACATTAAAACACTTTGAGTAATACTGAGAAATACTGAAACGTCAAAAGAAATCTTGTCTGCAGTCTGTCTGATTCAGGTAATGCACGGAGTGTGCGTGTGTTTCACTCCTCCCTCTCTGTGGAGTGGAGGTGTGACATAAGGCCAAACGCACGCTTCTACAGCACCTAAATGAAACCACCTAGATGGTTTAGTCCTCTCAAAATTCATACCTTGTGCACTTGTTTATGCCTTTTACGTTATCTGAACATTTTGCTACTACCATAAATCACTCATATGAGGGCCTTTCTTTTCAGATTTCTTTGTTTGTTATTTTCTTATCATTTTACAAAGAATAAAAGCAAGCACCTTTTGCCACCGACGGCCTTTTTTTTGGATTAAAAGAATTTGGTTAAGAAAATTTAAAAGGCCGTAACACATATTTTGAATAACATGACTCAAATAAAAAACTGAGCAACCATACTCTCAACCCTCTTCCTCTCAGGTCGAGCTTTTGGATTTGTTTCACTAAATGAAGCATGAACACATCTTTATATAAGTTATCAGAAACATAATGTCTAGATTTGCACTCTGTGAGGCTTCATGGTTAAAGTATCTATGGCTACGTGTTCAGCCTCATTTCCTATTTAGCATGGTTATAAGTTGATGAAATGGTATTTATCCACCATATCAGCTAGTACAGCACAGTATTGTAACTTGGTTTTAGAACAAGGGATCTGTGCAAGAGGGGACATCGAATTAAAGCTCAATGAAGACCGTTTTCAATAAGGCCTGCATCAATCAAATGATCGCAACTTAATTTCTACATAGTGTGCTTGGGGCAGTAGGTCAGATGAGAAGAAAGTCAAAATATACTCAGTGAACACCAAGTTATCTAATCATGTAAGGATTAAGTCCAACTTTTGGTACTTTGGGAAAACAGTATGAATAATGCGTACTGATTAATAATAGAGTTTCTTCACAGTTTGACCTCTCACCTGGTCATGGCTTGTGCTTTGTTGATTGAAAATTCCTCCACACATGAAGAGTTTTGGTCTTTGTCTTCATCCTCCTGCCCTTGTTTTTTGAAGCCGCTGATGAACTCCTCTAAGGTCACAGTGCCGTCTTTGTCAACATCCAGGCGATTGAATAGTCCCTCTGCTTCTTGCAAGGGGACTTGAAGCTCCTGACATATAGTAAAAAACTCATTTTTTTCAATCCGCCCGGAATCATCCACATCGTAGGCATGAAAGAGTGAACTCAGGCGTTTTTGTTCCTCCTCACTACTTCTCTTCCTCGATGACATAATTTTCTTTTCTTATAGAATATATTCAAAGTGACACTACAGTTAAGGTCAATTAAAGATTATAAGCGAGTGCCAAGATACAAAACTACATTAGCTGAACTGACTGAAAATTAAAGGATCAAAGCTTTGTCTTCCATAGGTGACAATAAGAAGTGATTAAAAGATAGCTCTGGGGTGGGAGACATTTAAAATGTCTGATAGAAATCCCATTCTTTAAAGACGGCCGCTTCAAGATTAGGCTGAGTCTCTGTGGTACCTCACTTTTATATCCCTAAATTGATGTCCTCCCCCCTCCCCTGGCTCTTTCCCTTGTTTGTCACCAGATTCAGTTAAATCATTTTCAGGACGGTTAAAAAGGCTGTTACAAATTCTGTTAAAAGCATGACAGCTGTAAAAATGAAAGAATCATCCAGGAGAGCATGTCAAATGGTCTTAACAGCCCGATGAAAGTGTGAACTTGAAACAAGCATGTGGAATAACCACACGTCTGGTGAGGACAGCAGAGAACAGCTGTCCTCACCAGATATGATCAAAGAACACATCAAAACACATTTCTTTTCATTTTTGATAGAGCCAAAAGTTTACATTTACAGCACTATTTCTCTGAATTCTTACTAAATGAGCACAAGTAATTGAATCCCCCCCTTAAACCTGGATCAAGGACACCCTGACAACAACAAACACATCTCCATGGAAATTTTTGCGGTTTTTAGATATCGTTTGTGACTGAGGAGAATAATCAAACCATTATGTCATTTGTGTTTGTGGTATTTTCTATTTCTGTGTGGATGTCCCGTCTGTTACTCCGTCGGTGTTCTGTCATATCATTCCTTTAAATCACACCAAAAATCAGCTGATGCTTAAGATTTTCCATTAACTCAAAGCAGACAGTTGGTCTTTGTTTTGGCAGTTTCTGGGTGAAAATGCTTCTTTAGCACCATCTAACATTGATCCTGTCAAGCAGCTTTATATCTTACAAAAAGTTACTTTATTTCATGGATGCCACACCCCTCAGTAAGTGTTTTCTCATCGCTAAAAGTCAAACCTGTGTCTGGTTATAGAAGAAATTGTTCTGATATTTCAAGCTGCTCAGCCGTGAATGAGCCAAACAAAGTCAGGAAAAAAAAAACAGGCAAACACTTCATAATGTTATTTTTGATGAGGGCTCTACTATTTAAAAGCGAGAGCAGGGACTTCATTTTTTAGTGGCTTCTGTAGAGCGATATTTGAAAAAATTGTATCATGCAACAGGAATTCTAATGTTACCATTAAAGTGGAAGCGATGAAGAGTTTTTGACATTTAACTATGTGAAGAGTTTTAAGCAACGGAGCTGAAAAAACATTATTATTGTGTCATAGACGTGTTTGACCTGCTAACTTTGTATTAAAGACAGGTGGAAAATGACCTTGTGTGTTTACCTGCTGAAGCATCTGGAAATCTCCATTATTTTTTTCTGTTATGCTCTTGCTAAACAGCAGTTAAACACAACTGTTGGTTTCATTATAGATGCTGATGATCCCAAAGCGACATACATTCAGGAGAGTTTTAGTAATATCACAGGTACATAAAAATGATCCACTAACCTGATCAACAATTTGTTGGGACTTTCACTCCAGTATCTGCATTTCCTCCCCATACTGGTAACACATCATATAACTGACCAATAACAGACAGCATCTGGTCTCCTTGGAAATCAGGACCAATACAACCAGTCACCTTGAGTTCCAAGTAATCAGAAAAGTAACTCCTGGTGAAAGAATTTAAACAACCAAAACTATGCATTTTATGCTGGGAAATCAGCATTGATATGTATGGATTTTCAAAGTGTGTGGAAAAAAGAGAATTTTCACAGTTCAAACAAGCCAGGGATACGTCATGCTGTGTTTAATTTTCCCCACGACAGCAGGCAGACGTGTTCAGTACGTAAGAGCTATTAAAAAAAACAGTGTCAACACAGCTTTGCAAAATGCACCTCATTGTAAAGTTACCTCATAGATTTAGTTAATTCTGTCTGAGTGTAGGATTTTTTTTATAATTACTAGATAGAACAGTAGTTTATTGATTGAGGGACTGAGTCCTGGAATCATGTGATAGCAGAATTTGCAACAAATATCCATAACATACAGCTCATTAACAGTTGCCCTGCAGTCTTTAAAGGCTCATTTGAACGATCAAAGAAGTATTGTACTGTAAATTATTCTAAGTAATCTCTCTAAGTCTCACTTCCAGAGAATTTCCACAAAGAGAGAAGAAGCAACAACCCGTTGGTAACAGTGGAACTATCAGTCCTCAGATTTTTCCTTTCAGAGAGAGAGGCATAAAGTTAAATGAAAGCTTTTGTCTAAAAGCTCTCGGCTATGACTTGCAGTTTATTTGCCGGTATGATTGCAGGTGATAGAGTTTTAGGATATCAGTTGTTTGTCCAGGGAGTGGTGAAGTACAGAAATGTGCTGGAAGTAGTTACATCATGAGAACACACCATGTGTTACCTTCTTCTTGGAAAAGTATGGGATATCCTACTTACCCACCGTGTGTCCAATGTTTCATTTAGCCCCCTCAAAACTGTGACAATAGATCCTGACTTCAAATACGATAAATTGTTTTCAGGAGCAGCAAATTAGCACACAGCGCATGTGATGAGCAGCCAGATTGTGCAAGCAGGAAGAGGCCGCATGGACAACCACATTTCATCAGCCAGTGCTTAAACTGGTGGACCATTTCTGAAAGGTGTAAGAACGACAACAATATGACAAGTCTGAGAAAACTTATTTTGACACTGAATAATTCTGTAAGAAGAGAGAAATAGTCTGGATTGTTTTATACAATCACATGGCCCCATGGCAATAGAGGTAAGAGTGAAAGAGCTGTGTGAAGTGCACATGTCAAGATAAATGTGACTTTAACTTAAGGTGTTAATTGAAGCTGTATAAAAGGAATAACTCTTTTAAGTCGAGACATTAAGAAAAAATCCACATTCATGTTGAGTTTTATATCTGTAAATTTAATAAATTGTCCTTTACAATCTCTTTAAATCAAAGACTTAAAGAATAAATGTTAAAGTAGACCCACACATTTATCCTTTATCAGACATTAGCTGCAACATTGGGACCGTGAAAAGTAATTTTTGCCAAAAGCAAATTTGTTTGATTTATTACTGTTATGAGAAATGGCCTTATGACTTGTAGTTGGATTGATGTAACGTCTGATGAAGAGTATTTTTGAGTAAGTGAAAATGAACAGCACTAACAGCGCCAATGCTTTAACATGTGGTTAGTCATGTGAGAGGTATGTTATGGGTGAGGTTGGTGATGCTGGTTTAATATCGATGCTCAGCCGGGGTTGTCCTATATTCACTGCACGTCACTCGGTAATGAATTTAATTCTCCTAGTCAAATTGCGATCCTCTTCTTTGTTGGTTTCAGCCTAAATCTTTTTACGTCACATATGCTCATTTTTCCTCCTGGGGCTTGTGGTGGTGAGCAGCTCTGCTCTGAGGCCTGTGGGTTCACAGGTCCTGCAGATCTCATCAGACTGGTTGTCTCTCTCTCCAGTGACTGTGTGATGCACCTTGATTCACAGATTGTGCAGGCGAACCACAAATAGCTAAAACTGCTCAGGTTCTGTCAATTTTGACTTAAAGTTGGAAACAGGCCTTGAAGTTTTAACCGTCGGTTGGGGTGTCCTGTCCTGTGTGACTTATTTTCACATATACATGATCAAATCTGTGTGGTACACTTGTCCTTCCAGAACCTTTTTGTGACTTTACTCCACCCTGTCATTCTCTGTTTTCCTGTTAAATCTTTATTTATCAATTATGTATTTCAGAAACTTCTGCTTTTGGTTAAGCTGCGGCCGTCTTGTAAAACATGCCAGTAGAATCACTACTTTCAAGTCCCAGTTTTGAAGAATTCACAGCACCAAAGCGCATGCTTCTTTGATCAGTGGCATCGCTCCCAAATGGTTTGGATTATTTGATCCAGTTTGTTGCAGCATCTGATGCAAATGTTTGACTTGTTCTGCTGTGTGGTGCCTTTGAGGAGACAAGTGTAGTCTGTTTGTTCTGCAGTGGTCTTGGAGAAGAGTTTGTTTTATTGATGGCAAGTTGTCCTTTTTATAAGCTCAGTTTCTCTGTTCTTAGACCAAGCTTCTTAATCGGGAGAAAAGGAGAGACAAACTTGGATATCGTCCTGGGAGGGAGGTCTTCAGACTCAAAGAAAACTATCTCATTCAACTCACAGTAAAACTTTTACCCCCCTTTGGTCGAAACTGTCTGCTCTGCTCAACAAAGTCTTCATCTTATGCTGCTGTTTGAAAAGAGAGCTCTAATCTTAACAATGAACCTCCTGGTGATACAGCGCTGCTCACAGTAATTTCATTATGATGTCAGCACCAACTCAACCATTTTACTACCACATGAGGGAGACAAAGCTCTGGCATGGATGAATAATAGACAAGTAATAAAAAGTAACCGACTCAACAATGAATGCATTACTGTGTATAGTCATTAGGGAGCTTTATTTTTGGCAATATTAACATATAAAACAACATTTTTATTGATTTTTTTTAGAACATACAAACATTCAAAATTTTCACCTCACAAAGTTCATAAGGCTTGGTTGTCCCAGAAGGAAAGGGGTCATTTCTGAGTTGTTTTTTTTCTCATTTTTCAGATTTCTTTTTAAAATGATGTCTCCCAGAGTATCGTAGTAAAAGAGACCAAGTGACAAGAGGAAGAAAAAGAACGAAACAAACTAAAAAAAAGACAAACCAACTGTACAGCAAATAAATCAGTTTGATAGACAAAAACAATACAGAAACCGTGCAAGATAATCTGTACGATACATGCCCACACAACTCTGAAATACTATACAGGTATTTTTCCTCTTATACCGTGTTGTCCAGCAATTTTGCATATATTAGACCTGAGTTCAAACACTTAAAATCTTAAAGAAATTATTTCAATGCTATCATTAGTTTTGAATCCAATTTTTTGCATGTGTTTAGAGACTAATTATTTCAGGATTTTACAGATTTAAGGTTAGAAATATTTGAGATTTTGTCTAGAACTTGTGAGTTTGCTTTAATACCTTAGATGTGAAATCAGCTGCTGTGTGGTCTAATTGATATTTATTCATGTTTTAATCACAGTTAAAATACAGGAAACAAAGGTTGCACTCTCAGGCCATGTAAAATATATGATCATTATCAAAGACAGAAACTCAATTTAAACAGTTCAATATTCCGAGCAAAGAACAAAAGTTGCTAAATTCCCCTTTACTTAGACCAAACTGATAAATGAGTAACCGTACAAAGTAATATGATGCTACAGTGCCATGGTCTTTTAGTTATTACAGGGCCAAGAAGTCCTTTTTTTATGTTGTTTGCAACCAGTTTAGTTTTTACAAACTCTGAGCAGTGTGTAAAACATTTTGGAATACAGTCTGATAATTGGGATTCAGCCAAATGCTTTGAAACTGAAAGTGAATGAACCCCAACCTTATTTATGGTAGACAACATGCTAGCATGCTCTATTAGCCGTGAAGTTTGCACTAACGTTAAGCTTTAATGATTTACGAACACTAACGTCCCAAATGCGCTCAACTTATTCTTTGAGAGATTAAAACTTTTTTAAATACTCAACTCGACTGAATGTGAGATAAATGGATTGGCTCAGCTAAGTGGCAGACAAAAGAAGCAACCACATATCAATGATTGAAATGTAATGTATTTTTGGAACTGCACTAAAGGTCAAGCGTAATTTTGATTTGATTTACATATTTCATAAATATGTAAGTTTTGTCTTTTCTCCTCCTTTTTATTCTGCTGGTAAAAACACAGAAAACATGCATTAATCTAAGATGATTGAGACAGCCAAGCCTATATCTAGGTTGCTTTACACAGACAAGACACAGAAAAAGAAAATCATCCACCAAAGTAGGCTTTTTCCTCTTGTTCTCTTTTCTTTCATGCCGCAGCTATAAACACAGTATTTACAGATGAGGGCATAAAGTTTGCACTGAAAGATCAGCAATGGCTCACAGATAAAGGACCTTTTTTATAAAGATAAATAAAAAGTCCAAACCTAGCCATGTCTGTGGAGCTGTGGGCGCATGAGAATAGCCACATGCATAGCATCGGTCAAACATCCATGAATAAAGAAAGAATGACATATTCACCCCTTTTATGAGACTGCGGTGGTAAATTTAGTGTGCATAAAGGTCAGCTTCACCTACAGTTGTGAAAATGTTCTTAAACTCGATGTATGTCGGTTGAAGTGGTCTGACCCGTTCCCTGGTTTCCCCAGTGAAACTCAGTGCATGTACTGTCGTAAGAAAATAAAGGCTTTGTTTCATAAGTGTGTTTCTGTTGTTACTGAATATTTTCTATGTGCATACAGCTTGTTTATGCATAAACTCTTAAAAGCTACACAACAACACATCTGATCACATGAGGCAGCGGATAGCTGGGCAGAGGGCTTTGATAGAGATATGCTTCATATAATCTATAACAGCATTTTTTAGAGCAGGCCAATAGGCGTCTTAGCAATTCTGGTCCAAAGCAGGAGTGACAGAGGTTTAGCATGATGAGCCAATGATGCTGACTTGTTAAAGAATATACTTGTTATGATTACATGGGTACATACATACATACACAAAGAAGATATTTGATCAAATTAGGCAGACAGCCTGTATCCATTTTGACTTCTGGCTTCACTTACTGTTGTAGGATCTTCATAAATGCATAATGTGATGTGTAATGACTATAAACTATAAGGTTTACACTGCAATTAGACGCATTTTTTAAAACATGATTTTTGACACATATTTTAAATTCTGAACACAAACTGCTAATGCCCTTCCTGAGAATTCATCCTAAGTGAACTACATTTTGAATATATATATTTTTTAGACATCTGTTTTAATTTCATCTGAAGTCATTTCACATGTCTGAATTTTCTAGCACTCCCTTTGTTCCGAGCCACTATAGTGGAACTCACAGGCACTCTCTATATGCTAATCCACTGTGCTGCTGGCTGCTTTTCCCCAAAAGCCCATTAACATTTTTTAAAGATCAGAGCAAATTCATCAACATGACTTACACGGTGATGTTCATTTTAGTCTTTTCCGCTCCTGTCTGTACTGATAACCTCTTAGAAGCAGTAGTAATGCAGCATGACATATCCGCAGAACCTTTGTCAACATGAATGTTCACAGATCCTCTTAGAAATGGCTACAAATCATTTCTATTATTTGCCTGTACCTAAAATACTGATGTGCTTCTACAAGTGAAATAACTGCATCTGCCTTTTTTCAGCCTGATCATCAGAGGATAAGACGATTAAAGACTATTGCGTGTCATTTCCCAGCAGTCTACTTAGAATATTACCACCTGCTCCTCTGGGCATTTGGATGTAACCTCTTTCTTTATTTTCCATTTTTACATACACAGAGCTTTTCTGAAACTAACAAACCATAACTGACTCTCAGCTTGTCTGTACACATCCCCAATTTGTTTGAAGTTGCACTTGTAGCCTTAACTGATGGGATCAAATTTAGTTCACCTAGAATCTTGAAGTTCACCAGCGCAATTTGTCATTTCAAATGGGCTCAGGTCAATCTGCTCTCTCTCTTCTACTTTCAAAATGACATCACATAATCTGAAACAGTTGTAGTTTGAAGTTTTTGTGCTATAACCTCTATAGGAAAAACCCAGGGTACTACCTAATCAACGCAAGTTGACAGTAGTCTTAAAAAATAGTTTAAGTTTCTCAACACCCATCACCCTGATAAACTGCAATAAATTAGCTTTTTTTTTATCATCTTTTGTAAACTCGTAATCTTTAAAATAAAGAGATCCTCTGAAAAATTCCTGAAAGATCTGAATCACATAAAAATGTACAAAATATTAAAAACAACTTAATATTCGTAGCAATTTTCAAAATCTGATATCTCTGTTATAGCTCTGGCTGTGTTTTTTTGTTGTGTATACTGCTAAATAATCTGTTTCTCTGTCTTTTCCCACACACCCCTTCATCACTGACAAGCTCCCTGACCAATCAGGTGTTCTGCTCTGAAGACAGTAACCGAACGGAACTGCATGTGAAGCATCTCTGCATCCACTTGTCAACATCAGGAGTGGGAAGGCAATTATACTGTCTGGTAAAATAAAAACCCCTTCAGTCCATGACTTCCATTCTTGAACATCTATTATATTTTCTCTTCTTGTTCTTTTCAGTTAATCCCTGCCAAAAGTGTCTTTCTTAACAAGTGATCGAGTCTCATGATTAAAGCGCTTCCTTTCACATTCTCTTTTTTTCATGAGAGCAAATCATGCTGCCAAAGAGGTGGAAAAAATCTACTTCATTCATGCTCAGTCAGAATTTTCTCCTCGGGTGCATCCTCTTAATAAAACATCATGCAACAACTCTGCGAGACATCTTTACTTAACATATCGCAGAATTGCTCAGAAACAAATTAAATATGTCCACTCCTTTGGCAGAATGTTTTTTTTGTCTCAAGACACACTATTTGTTAAGACTGCTTATGAGATTAAATCACTTGTTAAGAGAGACATGTGAGCACATTTGTTTCCATCGATGGGACTCCTCACTCTCCTTTTCCCCAAACATCTTTTCCTCTTCAGTCTGACCAGAGGTTCTCCATAGCCATGCTGATCTTACAAAGGATCCAGCGCCGGAGTGGGCAGTAATATTCAAAATGGAACTGCTCAAACTCTGGCGTTTGCCGTATCTCATGAAGGAATGACACGTCGATGTCTGACTCCAGCAGCAGCAGCAGGGTGGGCACGGTGACCAGCAGGACACCCATGACCACAGCAACAAAGCGGGCCACGCTCAGCACACAGGCGTTAACTCTCTCATTGGAGGACAGCAAGCGCAGGCTGCCAGTCAGGACATCACTCATTAGGCTTCTCGAGGCCAGGCGGGTGCGTTCGTAGGCGCGATCTCGCTCCCGCTCAGCCTCCAGCTGTGCCTGGATGTCTGGGTCTGCATGGAGTTCCCTCAGCAGTCGGGCCGGACTTTGGACTGGAGAGGAGAAGAGGAGATCCACTCCTCCCTGACTGTCATCCACTGGGGTTGGAACCATGCTGGCACAGGGGCTGGAAACAGGAGAGGAAACATACATGAGTTATAAACAAAACCCCTCTTCAGTTAAAATTCAAGGACAGTTGATTATATCACAGATATAAAAGAAAGAATGGCTTGAAGCTGGTGAAAATATCATCGTTAGTATAAAAATCTGCAGCACTTTGGCCAATTGTTTAACACAAGATTGCTGAATGCTGACTGCCATACCTAAATACAATGGTACAAAAATGCTTGAATAAACTAAACTGACCTCGGAAAATGAAACCAAAAAAGAAAAGATTCAGCTTAAATAAATGATGAGGTCTTGATGTCATTAAAAAAATAGATTAAAGCAGGTAGGGCTTTTTCTATAGACCTGTAAGAAAGCTCAGAAATGGTGAGACCACCACCAGCCTCGTCGTCTTCCTCCAAGCCATCTTCAGTTTGGGGTGTGTGAGGTCGAAGATTGGAGGTTTCCGTGGAAACGTGGGGATGCTGCGGCTCACTGCTCAAAGGGTTTCCATTTTCAGCACTTTGTTGGTCTGTGTCCGTGTGTGCAGCTGAAGGTTCGAGAGGAGACAAGTGCACAGGGTCCCTCACTGCAACGACAGCTGGTGACAGAAAGCGACAGGATACGGTTTAAGGACAACCTGTCTTTACACAGGTGCAGTAACTTTATTGTCAAGCAGATTGCAGTTCAAAAGCATGAGGTTGAATCAAACTAAAAGCGCACCAAATAGTGAAATATGTAAAATCCTAAAATTTTGTTCAATTGGTGATTCCGTCACCCTCCCAACTATATTTCACACTATTTAGCCATACTGCAGCAGGATATAGTCTTGATTTAAATAAATAAATAAATAAATAAATAAATAAATAAATAAATAAATAAATAAATAAATAAATAAATA
>JABUIW010000162.1:450720-465595 GCA_013363375.1 Menidia beryllina
ATAAATAAATAAATAAATAAATAAATAAATAAATAAATAAATAAATACAAAAAATAATAATAATAAAAAAATATAAAAATAATAATAATTATAACTATGTGTATTTGCTCTTCAGGATGTTATATGGCTTTATCTAACATCAGTATCTTCCTGACACGTCACGTTGACAAAACCGTCACACTTTTACAAACGTAAGTAATGTCTTCACGTTTGTTATGTGTTCCAGAGCCAGACAGCCGGAGCTGTTTTCACAGCTTGAATATATTCACATCCACAAAACACTGATTTTGTATGCAACTGGGTCAACGGACCCCCAAAGCTGTTTGTCTATGGTGTAATTCAAACCAATAACCACATGATGGCGTTCCCATCTTGCTTACGCATAAAATGAAACAATAACCACCTAATAATATAGTAAGTATAGTAATATAATAGAGACCCGACCTTGCATCACACCTGGAACTTTGGAGGCTGCATGCCGTTGCATTTGACCAACAGATGCCAGGGGACAGCAACTGTGAATGAGCTGAGGCCATAATGAACTTTGTCACGTGATTTGTGTTTATGCTTGCCAATTCCAGTATGTAGCTATATCAGAGTAAAACTAAAGCATATCCTTCTTTATATTGTGACATAAACTGACATCCAATCGGTGTGTGTGGATTCACTGTGAAAAATAACGCCAGCTGTCTTCTTGTAGTGGATTCAGAGGAAACATGTGACCTATTAATCTGTAAGTAAACATCACTAATGCAGATATTTACACCACTGTTATGTCATTTCTTAAAGTCTGTTGGACAAGTATCTACATGTCTTCAAAGCAAAGTGTTACAAACCTAGTGTAAACCATTTATAAAATCAGAACTTACTCACCCACATGAACTCATATACACTGACAAATCAGATAGAGTGAACACATATTCAAATAATAACAGAAAGGAACATAAAAGAAACCGAGAAAGGGAGAGGACGGATTGAGGAGCAAGTGGTGACAGCTACCATGGAAACAGAGACTTAAGAAGCCAATGAGTGCATGAACTCAGGGAGGAAAATAAAAATGGAAGTATTTGATATTTTGAAAACATGGAATCAAGAGCAGAGAGAACAACATGAGTGGAGGAGGCTGAGGGAAATAATCAGATAAAAATGTTTTCTATAGTTTTCTTAATATTTCTGGACTGCTCAGCCATGTGAAAAATATTTAATTGTTTTAACTTAAATTGTTTTATCCAAGTCCAAACATATTCACCTAGTTATGTGAGAACAAATGTCAAATTGGAATTATGACACGTGCTGTTTGCTTAGATCCAAGTTTCTGTTTAGATGAGGTGATTAACACCACGGGGTGCTAAATTCCTGTACCTACCGTATGCACACACTCAGCTCACATGCAGCTGTCAGCATGACAGTTCATCTTTGTCATGCAACTTCATTTTCAGCCCTTAAACACCTATAAAATAGATGTTCTGCACACCTGTATCCATGTTCACACATTAATGTACAATTTGTTCTACGAGATATTGATTCTGCTCTCCTTTGGTTTGTCTAGAACACTCAACTTTTCATGTCCATCCAAAGGGTACTATCCTACTTCAAATAAATGACTGACTTCCTGTGTTTCATGCGTTTTGTTTAAAAAGCAACTCTAACTGCTCAGAATCATCCCGTGTTTTTGTAGATTATGTCGTTTCACTCAGACGGGGCCTCTCTTTGCTGCTCTTGTAGGGTCAAGTGGAAGAGCAGGATTACATGTGCTATCACTCCTGAACCTGATGAGTATTCAGTGTCAGAATCAAGGACACCTCAGTGGGAGAAAATGTCAACAGGAGATGTGAAGGCATATTTCAAACCTAACATACATGGGATACAGACAAAAGCTGCTTCAACACCAGACCAGTACAGTTCACCACATTCAGAGTGCATTGTGCCGTACTGCTGGTGTTCATGGTTGTCTGTTAGTCATACAGAGGACATTGTGGAAAATTCATTATCTAATTTACTATCTAGTTTCTCTAGTTTACTATTCCATCACATGTCCGCAAGCACACACACACGAGCAAAAATAATTATCTCGAGAGTCTCAGGATGTTTGCATCTCATGGTTGCCACAACAGCCCTGGCAAACTGACTACTGACCAAATACAATGAGACTTAACACTTTCACTAAAGAAATTTGAAAAGGATTTGTCTTTACTTTACTCAACTCTAAAAAGTTTAGACTGTGGTGACCATGTTCATTTAATGCATCACTTTATTTCCATTATAACGCATCTTACTGTGTTCCAGTGTGTTTCTCTGATGCCCAACTCCGGTTCCAGCAATCTGTCCCCCATGCCCCACTAGTCGCACATAAACGTCCCGTGCTGTGTGATTGGCTATACGTAGATGGAGGCTCCGGCGTGTTGTAATCTTTACTTGGCACCTCAAGGCTTCGGCCACCACTACAGATGATGCTCCCTCATCTTCAGCCTCCCCTGGGTGGAATACTTCAAGTGGCCCGATCTGTCCTTCCTCCATCGTCTTTGCCTGGACTTTCCCTGCTGTCACATCCAGACTGCCTCCCCCTGTGTTGCCCTGGCCTCTGCAGCTCGAGGAATCCTCTCCGTTTGGATGGACGCCTACTCTCCTTTCAAAAGTACTCTGCATAAGACAGCCTCCAGCATCACTGCTGTTTCGGTGCCCAAGAAGCTCCATCCTCTGCTGTGGCGACAAACTTCAAGGCCAACTGTCTACAGAGAGACCCCCGCACCCTGACTGAGTGGGCTGCCAGCTGGGCTCCAACACACACCTATACATACATGCAGAGACAGACACTGCGAGGCGGACACCAGACGCATAGTTTGTCTCATACGCAGAGGTGGCGGGCCCTCTTGTGAATGTCAATGATACCAACAGAGAGTGAAGGGGGCATTAGAAAAGGATCAGGCCCAAAGCTGCAGTTTCTATATATAACCTGGTGGTCCTAGCTGCAGAGTGGCAGCTAATCTAACTCTGATTACGGAAAGGCAGGCCTGACCCATGACGGGATAGGCATCACTTTCTTTTCTTCTCTGAAAATCGGTCATTATTTCCTACTCTTTCCTACTGCGATACATTTATTTCTTTTCAATCAAGTATATCCATTGCTGAAAAAGACAAGACTAATTGAGTCCATTATTATGGATGAGATATGAGGACTTGTAGCAATTTAGCAATCTCACTCAGTATGAAAATATTTACAGATGCGGACGACTATAGACTACATTTGTGCGTGGCACAAATATAGTCTAATCCAAATTTTTCATGTATTAATCTGGTAAAACCACTACAAACATGAGCATTTGTGTATGGATTTAGGTAAATCAGATGGGAACATGCTGTACAACACTACAAGGTCAGCGCTGACCTTGGGTCAGCTTCCTGTTTCCCTCTAATGGCTCAGATTAGTGCTCTGAATATAGATGGTGATCCTACACTATCTCAAGGACACTTTATCCCAAAGTCTTTGGAGGAGCTTCTTTGGATGGTCAGCACATGACAATTTATAGATATGAGTGTGCTTGAATTGAGCTTCTTATTCTCTGTATAAATACTGCAGGGTGAATACAACTGAAACAATGGAAGTGTAAGCCAAACAAGATGTCTTTCAAATGAGGAGATTAGGAAGGATTTTAGGTCAGTTTGTCATGAAATACACTGTTAAAAATAGGGGCTCAATGGCAGTGTATTTCTGTCCCCTGAAGTCTTTCTCTACTCATGCACCCATAGGCCTAAACACTAGTACACATGTGTTCCCTACTAAAAAATATTGCACATATGTACGCTTTACTGATAATTTCAGGGAGATGGTCGGCAAGTAAATAAAGAGGGGTGGATTAACAGTTATTATTTGAATTAGTGAAGTCCTTTCTTCAGAGGCAGTGACACCATATGGACTCTGTGCTGAATTGCTGGCCTTTCTATCACACCACAGACACTGTCAACATTGTGTTTAAGATCTTAGTTAAGTGGAAATATAGAAATACTCAAATGTGAACCAAAGTTTGGTTTTGAATGTCTTTATGTCCTCTTAATTTCCTCTGAAAGAGGTCTTTTTTGACTTACAAATGAGATACAAAGCTGCCAGCAGAGGTACAACTCTGGCCTTTAAAAGGAACAAACTACAAGGGTACAGTACATGGGCCGTGAAGGTTAACCCCCAGTGACAAGCCATTACAACCCTGAACTTACAATGAGGTGCTTTCTTTTCTGAGAGTGTGCGGTTTCCCTAAATCCAATGATAGAAAAGCTGTAGAGTGAGCAGACGATTCATCTCACAAAGCTACACACACAGACAGCCAAATCCTTCATGCAGCTAAGCAGGATGAGTTAAACAATGGAAATCCATTCAAAATAAAGCCTGATTAAAATGAACAAAGTTGTCTAAATCTAAAATATTTATGAGATGTCAACATGCTCTGGAATACTATTTTTGCTTTAAATACTTTGAATAATTAAACAGCTTAAACATTTAATATTTTATATTGTTGCATAAATGGCAGTAAGTGCATAGGGAATGAAACATTTTAAAATTGCATATTATGTTATTACTCAGCCTGGATCATGTGATGCATGGGCCCTATATTTCCTGACTACATCCTACTCCACTCAAACTAACTGATTGAGCCTGTTGAGATAGATCTTCGGGGTCATGAAACATAGATTTTCCTGAAGTAGAATGACAGAGGAGATGTGAGAAGGATAGGGAGAATGGGAAAGAATGAGAAACATATATACTGAAGGATGCCCATAAATTCTTTCACCAAGCTAAGAAGTCAACAGTCTGCAGAGAGTGATGGTATAACGTGACAATGGTGAGAGGACTGAAGAGCAGGATTCACTTGATGTGATGGGATTGGCAAGAAGTCTAATATTTAGCTAAAAAGAGGTGGAGAGGAGTCAAATTTCTGTTTGAGAGTTTTTCCTACTTTATTGAGATTTTGGCGCTTCTCCAGAGGAAACACTCTTTGAGACTCAGTAAGATATTCACATCTCTTACATCATGTTTTCTAAAACTTTTTAATGAAGGATTATGTTGTATAGAAATAAAAGTTAGTATTGAAGCACTTGTGTGGTCGCATTTGTTGCCAATGAGCAATCATGAACACAGGCCACAAAAAACAAAAACAAATGGCGTCATGCCTCTGAAGAAGGAAAACCTGTGGTTCTGTTTAGAAAGTCATTGCAGGCTTCAGTCTTTTCATTTGACTGCTGTCCTTGTCCCAGGGGGAATAAATGAGCATATTTAAGACTTTTAGATTCCCCAATGATACCTATTTTTCAGCTTGTTAGCATGTAATATTACTTAATTAGATAACTTTACAGTTATGTAAATTTTTAAATGATGTGTGCTTATTGGACAACTGGGAAATTAGAAAAATCCCACCTCTCCTTGTCTTCTGTGTGTTGTATTATTCACTTTGTGAGGAGCACTGACAGGGGCTTTGGGCAGTGTTAGTTCGAATGAGCAAATAATGTACAGGCAGGGGCTGTTTGACAACAAATCACCTTACCCGTGTCTACTAGTCTGACTGTAAAAATGAAGATTCTAGTTTGGTTTGGACTACTATGATTCCTCTAAATAACATTCTGCAGTGATCTAACATCATAAGTACAGAGGTAAGGTCAGGTTTACGCTGATAATAGAACAAGCAACTGCAATTGTTTGGGAAATGAATAACATATTGTACACTTTAACTTGGATTGAGAATTAATTTGGCTAATGTTTGTCATTTGAAAACAGCTCCCATGCCAATCTATTATCTAGTCCATGACTTTGTCATGACCTTAATATTCAAGATTTAACATTTAATTTGCATTCAACTCTGTGTTTGTTTTGCCTTTATTTTCTCCACCCCAAACCCGTGTAATCTTACTCTTCGCTCTTTCCCACCTTCTTTTTTTTCTCCCCATCATCAAGATTTATGCTACAATCAGATAATAGGTCACCATGGAGACTGTCAGGAATAACAACAGGGAGAAACAGTGACAGAGAATAATGACAACATCCCACAATGTCATGGGGGAAACACTAAAGCCCAGATTGTTGTGAGTACTTTTTATGGACTACATAAATCTACAGAGGGACGAATATGTCCAGGGGAAAACAGACAGTTTCTTAAGTTTTTCTCAGCTTTACCTCATGTATTCATGAGAAGAAAACGCATCCAATATTTTGACCTGACCATTTGAGGAGAACCAAATCAATAAACAGGAGTCAAAATGTTGTCACAATTAATATGTTTCAGGCTAAACATTCCTCATTATTTTTTTAAAAATCACAACAGAGCAAAAATTAAATATTAATAAAATGAAAAAAAAAAGGATGTAAATTTTGTGGTTCACTTTTCGTCATCTCACTGTATCACTGACTTTTAAACTGTAAATATCAAATTTTGTGTTACAGATATTTTTTGACAAAACAAGGGATTTAGGCAAATAGGTATTTTCTATATTCATCATTGTAATAATTTTGTGGTAATGTATTGTATGGAAACATAAAAAAAAACTAAAACATGTTAAAAGAATAATAATCATGCAGCAGATGAGCAGAAAAAGAATCCCATGTGGAAACAAACTGACTGCCACTTTTGCCATAGCTAAGCACATATGACTCTGCGAAAGACACATGCATGGTGGGACCCTTAGGGAGGATCATGGGAGGGGTATTTTTAGCATATACCAATTGGTGTCTCCAGGGAGATGAAGCTGATGGAAGGGTGGTAGAGTCAGCTGCTCAATTAACTATCTGTTGCACATAAGCCTTTTCCGATGGAAGTCAGACCCAGAGGCTGCTTATAGGACGGAGTGATGTTGTGTGTACTATCTGTGTTCAAGAAAATAAGCATCTTCCTACCACTGTCTGCTGCTGTCTCTTCATATTCGTTGGTGGAGGGCAGTGCAGGTACCAAAGGCTCCATGTTCATGATGAGATTTTTATGGCTCAAGGAGTTAAAACTTCGACTCTGACCAAACTGGGCCCTGGAAAGAATAACAAAAGTCTGCTGATTTTGACTAGTTGTTTTGCAAACTTGCTTCTTTCAGGCTTGCTCTTTGTTCCCATAACTACATTTGGGTGTCAGTATTAATAAGGCTGGTTTCTTGTTCTTACCTGTGTACCTCTGGTGGGTCTCTCTGAATCTTTGAGCTGGCTTCAATCACCTCCTTGGCCACTCTCCCACTATTAAGATGAAAACGTGATAATAAACAGGTTCATTCTCACGGCTTAAGTCAAACTGATTTCTCAGCTAATGAAATCAGGCAGGGTGAAATGTAAGTCAAGATCAGTAAATCACTGAGGGCTGTTGGTTTTGATGCCAAGCCAGAAGCGGCTTCTACATCTGCACCATGTTCCTAAGCCCTTAGCCCCAGAATACAAAACTTTGTGAATTTGAGCCAATATTGCTTTAATTCTGGTATTTTGATGACCTTTGAGCTTTGATCTTTGTCAATTTGGCAAAAATGAAAATAGAAGTCAGAGGAATTATACACCAGTAATATGGAGTTGTGGCTGCATCAGCTGTTAATCTCAACATTACATTATTTTCTGTTTGTCACAGCTTTTCTCTTTTACTTTCTTCATGAGAATGCATCTTGCATCGTCCGAATCATATTTGTGCCACACAGCTACACTCACAAAAATGAACGTCAGCTTCTCTCTCACCTGTATCTGAACCTGCTTCCTTTGAAGAAGATGTTACTGCTTGAAACCGTCTTTATCTGACTTGATTTTGCACATCTGTCAAACAGGAGGGAGGAAGAAAGAAAATAGACATATAAGGAAACTGACTGAAGCACACACTGACTAGAATAATTCTACAGGTTTAGTTTTCACAGATCAACATCTCTGTTAATGATAAAGGGACAGTTCCCCTAATTTTTGATGGCCACCATCTGATTCTCATGGTTGTATGAGTGCATGCTAATTTTTTAATCTTTACTTTACCTTTAACTTATGGTAAAACAGTAATGAAACCAAATGAAAAGACTAGAAAAAAGTTATGGTGGTGTGTAGAGGGCCGGTCCAGCACCCAGACTCCACTAAAAATCCATGCTTTTGTAAAAGTTGCAGTATCTTTGTTTTGCACATTTTCCCGTCATGCCTTCCCTCAAAGCTTCATCATCTGGATGCCCACATGTGTTACTCTCATCCTGTCTACCCCTTTCAGCAGAACTGTTGTCTTTCCATTTGTGTAGGTTGGCAGCTCCTTAGGCAATTACGCAACACATATCATTTAAAGTTTTTAAAAAGAGCACCACTAACAAACCAGTTAGCCCCTCTTGGATAATTTATTTAGTTCTCTATGTGAAATTTTCTCATGTTTATCGTCAAAAACCAGACTCCGGAACAACAGAAATGGAGGAGAGCACAAACACACATCTATGCTCCTCTTCATGTTCAAGTGTTGAGCAAGCTCAGGTTCCCTGCCATTTACAAACTCAATTTACTCTGATTTGATTTAGCAGCTCTGATGCTTGTCTGACATCTGAGATGGCATCCACACTGTTTTCTCTTCACTACTGGCATTAAGACGTCAATATCCAGGATTATACCGGAAGGAACCATTGCCAGAAAGCTTCTGTGTGTGCATAACCACTTCCTCAAGTTCTAAGTTATTTGAATTAATGCATATTTAAATAAAGAAATTAAATAAAGAAGTCATTATATGCACCAGTAGTTGAATAAAGCAGCAAAAAACTTATTCACGCCCAGAACAAGTATAGAAGTGCCTGCTGTACACAGGGAGGTAGACCTTTATGACAGCTGACAGTCTGGAGGAGGTAGGGCACCACGAAGGAGTCAGTCATGAGACAGCTTTCTTTTGCATCAAACCTACGGAAAACCTTTTCAGTGGCTTTTATTAAAGCAAGAATACACTTAAAAATCGACTTTAAAATGGGATGAGGAACCGATAGACTCTTTGCTTGCAGAGGGTCTAAGGTCACATTCCAGGATAGTTACTGATCTAAAAGAAACTCATGCTCATGGATTCTGTGAAACCATGCCAGGTTGAGTTGTGGCATCTCTGTTGAACTGTTAAATCTGCGTTGTTGATGTTTTCACTGAACCCTAAGAAATGCAAAACCTTAGTCCATGATGTCAGCCTACTATTTTGTATGCTGCTTGCCCTCTGACACAAGGAGTGTTAAGTTTTTGTTTTCACACTGAAGCCTTCACCCTGTGTTTGTTTCCATTCCTGCCGTGCCAGCAGCGCCACAAGTCTCTGCAGATCTGAGCAACAGCCTCCGAGCAATCAGCTGCTCCTCAGCGAGGGATAGCAGCCAGGACAACAAAGGGGCAGTAAAATAAGGAGAAAGATACATAATGTGCTAGAAATGAAAGTGATACTTGAAAAAAAACCAGGTTTAACCACTACTCAACAACAACAAACCAAGCGTCAGTCCAATGAATCTAAATCTCAGTAAGAGCCATCATAAAATATCAATTAACATCATATGGTGTGCTTGTGTGTGTGCAGACGCACTTGTAAAAGGCCTGATTCTCCACCCCACACTTCCATAGGTGCTTACATGCAGCGGGGGTCGAGGTGTGAAATGTCAACACCAGTTTCTTCTGCAAAGAAAAGGGCAAACAGAGGAAAAGAAAGAGAGACAACAGTGAGGAATGATCACTAAGGGATGAGTTAATGATGAAAAGCACTGATCAAGTGTTAGGGAGCTGCACAAAATGCTGACCCACAGATCGCAAGATCTAAGCTTTGAGATTTGAGCGTATTTAATCTATATATATATAAAGATATATATATATAAAGTGATAAGCCTCATTGTTCAACGATAAAATGTTTTGTAACTCAAAAAGAAGAATCTTTATGGACAGGGATTTACTCCAGTAAAAGTCCAATTTTCAGCTCTTGGTGTCTGGTAACATGAGATAGCAGATCAATACTGCTGAAAGGCAAGGTTAGAGGGTGAGCAAGAGGCAGAGGAAACAGTGAAATCAATGATAAGGGAGTGAGTTACTGTAACATGGTCTCAGGCCCACGTCACAGCCATAAATCTCCCCACCAGTCCATGGTACTCTGACATACCATTCAAAGCTGTGCACTTTGGCCATTGTGTTCCCTTCACTCACGTTTTGCACAGCTCCCTCTTTGTCATGCATCACTTATTAGGTTTGCAGTTGTGATTTACACACATGTGCTGCAGTGGCCATGTGTGTGTGTGTGGATACATTTGTGCCAAAAGTGCCAGGACTGCATGTTGAGATATTAGTGACAATTTTTCTCAGGTCCCACTTTGGCTGATATGCAAAGCTACTTTGACAGCATGACTCCATATTTTATGATGGTGACAGAAAACCTCCTGAACTCTGGAAAGGGACATTAACACACATTGTTACACAGAGCATTTAGGAGAATTAACAGCCATTAAACATGTAAAGTATGTATTTTCAACACCACAGGAAGGTGATGTCAGCTTTCAGCTATTATTACAGGATGTGATGTTTAAAAAGGACACAATTTACAAATAAATTAATCTCCACATCTTATTTAAAATAATGCAAAGAGATTCAAACGCCCTAAAACTGTTTTTTTTAAAATGCTGAAATCAATTTTGATGCCAGCAACATCTTATTGAGCATTGTGTTAGCGTCTTCATTGTCTCTATACTTTTAAGAATGGAGAAAGCAAACTGCAACCATTTGTCAGTTAAATGTTTTTTATTTCTTGCTTAATTCATAATAATCATAATTTTATCAAGTCCTCAACAGCCGAGGAGTCACCTCTGTCACATTTACACACAGGGGATGGGGTGGACTCCAGCCTAGCCATTTTACCATCTAAAATATGTTTACTAAAGCCCATGATGTTGTGAATATTGTTTTTGAAGACATAACTTGATTTTGTAGACACAGTGTCAAACTAATGTAAGCAATACTTGTTTTCAGAATTGTTCAACTTTTCAAATATTGAAAAGAAAACGTTATGTTTTCGTAAATATGAAGAACTCATTATCACCTTTCTCAATTGTCTACAGATATTTTTCCAAGTACTTTGAACCGATTGCATGTTTCGAATGAGATCATGAAGCTGCAATTCTACAACGAGAGACACCATTTTGAAAAGTTAGCATTCATATCGTTTAAGTCATCAAATGATACATTACTTAGTATTTCATCATTTTCTCATTTTTTGCACTATTTATTCATGTTTGTTGCTGGCATCCAATTCTAATGTCATACAGTTATCATATTTATGCATATTTAGTTGCAAACAATATTACAATCAAATTTTTTTCATTTTTGTTTTGGACAGTTTCAAGATAGTGCCACGTTTTCAAAGCCATGAAAGTTGCAATCAGCTCAAGGTGGGAAAGGTGAACTTGGGTGAGGGCAGAGAGGGAAGTCATGATGTGATCAGTTACATGGTGAGACACTCAATGCTCAGTTCAAAGCTTGACATGGTATGGTCAATAAGTACATAGACACAACTAAACATGTAAGAACACAATCAATGTAAAAATGCTACCTTTTCACACAGGGTTTGAAATGAGATGTAAAACATAGATAAAGTGATGGGTTGTGAATCATAACATCACATAATGCCCAGTTTAATGGTAATGCAGTTCTGGGGGAAATACGATCAAGTGGCAACAGTGAATTTTGGAGATTGTAAAACATAAATTAAAGTGATTAGCAGTGTTACAGAGTGGAAAAAGTATACATACACACATAATTCAATGAACACAAATTATGACAAAAACTAAAACATGATCCTCCAATCAATAGCTGAGGTGAGAGAAGGACTGCAGGGTAAGGTGTCATATTGAGGATTTAAAAATGCTTTGCACCGTCATTATTACTTATATTTACTCACCAGTGATGACTATGTTTAAACACAAAGAGAGGAGACAGAAACAAAAAGATAAAACTGTATCTTAAGCCCTTTGTGAGTTGCCAAACATACAAACAGGCAGACAGACAAGCTAAGCAGGGATGAAAAAGCTGTAATGAAGAGAGTTATTATGAGACACATTGAGACCAGTTGGCTGCTTGGTAGATTTAAGAGCAAAATGGATTTGTCTTGCAGAATTTCATTATATCAAGTCCACATAAATGTGAAACTCCCAAAATGGTGCTCATTATACACCACAGCTCTGCTGGATCATACACATCAAGCACACAGATGAAGCATGTATCCCAAATGTGAGACATCTTTGAAGTAAGCTCTGTTGATCAAATGCAACGTCTGAATAGAAATCTATTTTGAATTGATTATCCTCTGTGAGTCTCAATTTGGGCCACAGTTAACACGTAATGCAAGAGGATATTAGCCGTAACACACACCCACCATCCTGTTACAGTGAATCCTGCCTGTGAAGGAGATCTGAAACAGCGACACACATATAGACTGTGTGTGATGGTGGACAGGATTGCAAACAGTACAGTTTATCTGACATAACCATTACACAGATGACGGAAGGGAAAAGGGAGAGGAAGAAGGGAGGAAGAGGGAAGAGAGAGGATGAAGTTCACAACCACAAACGGATTTCGTATGAACTGCATCTACATCAAAGTCACTGTTTGTTTTTCTGGGTGTACAAATGCTTGATGCAGGGCTCATCAAGTCAGCATGATGATTAAAGTGCAAAGATACAATATTCATCATCATGTTGGAAGACAGTTCACATCACATTTGATCTGTCATTCTCAGCTTCTCTGAGACGCAGAGTTTACCTCTTTCTGGATCCCGATGACATAAAAGGTTTTCCCCTCAAACTTCAGCTTGCTGACATCAGCCCTGCAAAAACCACAAAAAAAAGATATACTTTCAAGAGATCTTGATGAACTTTGAAGCAGAAGAGAAGCTATTCAAAGATGAAAAAGATGGACTAAAAATAAATGAAGTTAAGATCCAGAGTGCTTTATGCTTTTCCTTTTTCAGAGCTTTAAAGCTTCCTAAATTTAGGAGCTGTAAATTCAAACAGAAAGTATGTACAGTCACATAAAGCAATAACTGTTCAAGTGTGGCTGGGTTTTCCTGAATAATCAGCTGAAGTAGGAATGGTGTAAATGGAAAAGTTGATCATGCTTTTTGCTATGTGATGTAAAACGAAAGTCACGAAAAGCATTCTTGTGTTGGCCACATCAAATTGTTAGTTTGTCATTTCTTTATATATCCCTTGAACAAAAAGGGTTTTATATCTACTTAGAAATAATCTAGAGCATTACTATTGTATTTGGGGGAAGTCTACCAACAGAATTGTCATGTTTAAAGGATCGTGTTTAAAATTCAAAGTTGTACCATTTAAGGAGATGAATCCTCTTGTTTCCCTGGAACACCACAAAACCTGTGGCTGTGAACCCAAGAAAGGCCGTAGAGCCTGTAAAGTCCTGAAAACACGCACACACACACACACACACACGCTATATGAGATACACGTGGCCTAACAGCAGGGGGGCAAAAGGGGCATCGCTTGTCTCTATGGCAACAACGCCTATGCAAATCACTTCACCATGTCAAGTTTCAGCCCTTCAATTAAGCAGAATAGAGAACGAAAAGAGAAAATAGAGAAATGATGGACAGTACAATATGTTCTTGTAAATCTCCCGTATCTAGATCATCCATGAAACCTCTTTAAGGGTACTTCATTATCTTCTGATGCATATCAACCTCTTTCCATGATTCTGTTTTCTCCAAATTATTTAGCTTAATAGACACTTGCACCACTCGTTATATGACTGATCCTGCCATCCTGCAATAACAGCAAATTAAATGATTAAATGCATGCAATACAACTGGATTGACAGCTATTAAACGTGCTTTATGTCAGCGCTGACATGCCTGCTTATGAATATGAGTATGAGTTCTTGGGCTGAGGGCGATGAGAAAGAGTGAGAGGAAGCTGCAAATGAGCTCTTCATTGGTTTCAGTCTGCTGCATCAGGGCCAGTGATGAAAAATTACACCAAGACGAACTCACGATCTGATGAACCACAACTTTAACAGTGTTCAAGGTGATGTAGTTTTACGACTGTACAGAGAGAGCAGATTATATTGATTTAGCTATATCAAGGACAGGTACAGCTCATTGAATAAGGTAACCGAATCATGAAAGTGATACTGGGTGTCTTTAGTTTACAGTAAGATATATCAGGGAGTAGTTCAGTTCAGCTACTCGGAGCGATCTTCCCTGTTTTTTAATCTAATCTCTCTGAATCCTTTCTGAAGTGTGAGACATAAAGTTTATTGTTTTTAATCAAGAAATTAATCTTAACCATACATAATTTGAGGTAATCAACTTATATGACAATTAAATGATACATTAGAAAATGGTTAATCAGTCAGGGGACAATACTTCTTAGATTTTTTAGGAATTCCAGTTATTGTTTGGTGCAACAACAGCAGGTTTTGCTGGAAGCAGAGAAATATGCTCATCATGAACATTTGCTGTCAAAAACTGTTACTTGTTAATCATATTCGTCAGCAGAAGTTTCATGACAGGACATGATCACTGATCTGGGTAATATGTGAAAGAAGCTGTAAGTCCTTCTCTATCCCTTACACTTTTACAGTTCATATACACAGAGAAATAAGCTTTGAGTCAAGGGTGGAGACGTGATTTGAAATCAGCTTGGTTGCAGCGATATAATGCAAATTATGGAGGCTTTAAAGAAAAATTCACTGTGAGAGAAACTTTCTTGTAGCTTACCTTGCATGGGTGAGGGTCAACTCCATATGTTTCAAGGCTGTGAGCCCTCTGGAGCATGTTCAACTCTGCCATTGCAGCACACTGACCCCTGAAACAGAGGAGAGGTGATCTGAGACTACTTTTCACCCAAAAAAACATTCTCACTGCTTTTCCATTCATCCTATCATTTTTAATTGGTTATATAT
>JABUIW010000162.1:465995-538198 GCA_013363375.1 Menidia beryllina
ATCCTGTCAGTTTGTCTATGCTTTGTAGGAAGTGAAAGAGTTGGCTTGTTGGCTTCGATGTTCAATAATATTTGTATGTGTAATGGTCAGTCTCTCAGGATTTGTAAATGTGCAATTTTAAATCAGCGGCTCGCCCTCTTTCTAAACAGAATATTTGAGATGCCGAGGAATTTTACACTATTGAATACACTGAATGCAATTTTGATTAACTGTTCTGCACATCTCTAACTGGCAGATTTTCTTCATTACAAGGAACGTACATGCTGACCAGACTGCTCAAAAGATATAATCTATTTCAATGCTTTTCAATGGACTGAATGTCACACCACTGAGAGCACTCTGAGGAATTCAAAGTATCAAACACCTGAAGCTAAGAAAGAGTTAGCTTGAATTAAATTTCAAATGCATCTGCACTCAAATTCCATAATTAACTAACTGTCCATCCAGCTGCCGTGAAGCGAGAGGTAAGGTACATCCTGGAATGGGCTGCCCGTCCACCAGGGGACCTCACTGTTACATTCATTTCAAGAGTAAATCTAGAATCACCCACTAATATTTATGTTGGAAATTGGGAGATTGGATTTTCATGACCAATACAACCACAAAGAGAACACACAAACTCTCCCTAGAAATGCACAAGCCAGCTGTGTAACCAGGAACCGTCTGGCTAACCCCTCGACAAAATAATGAAACAGACACATCTAGGTTCAACTTCCTCTCCATTGAGAATGACAGACAGCCTTTATCGTCTGCAGAAAAGACAAGTGTCTGCATCCGGATTGGAGAACACAGATCAGAGGAGTAATCATCCACACCTGTCACCGCCATCAAACTGGTCCTGATCCTGTTCCAGACAGCAAACACCACACACACACCACACATTAGAGAAAGATATGAAACTTTTTTGATTACCTGAGCTCATTTTTGTGTATTTCCATAATCTTCCTCTCCAGTTTGAGGGATTGTTTGGGGAACAGCTTGAAGTCTCTGATATAGTCTGACGGGTGCTCATCAGGATCATAGTTGCCGAGCTCAGCTGTAAAAAAGATGGGGTTATTGAAAGGCAAGTACCATTAAAAGAAAGCTGTAAATATTGGAAATGGTAATACACGTCTGCAATAAATAGGTCAACATTTCAGGACGGTTGCCTATTCACTGCGTCATTTGTGGAGATTCAGATGACACGCTTTGCCTAAACCCCTTGGTGAGGAGGTGTTTGTCCTCACAAAGCACGAGTGCAGAATGAAAAGGGCTGTTGTCAAGATCAGGGTTTGACACCTGAATTATTATTATTATTATTTTTATTATTACTCTTAACAGGAATATGATAGCAGTGATTTTGGATTTTATGTAAATCAAAATATTGGATAAATATGACTAATGTTATTTTTTCCTCAAGTTTTAGTGAAACATATTCAGGTCAAAAGGCTTGAAGGTGAATCATTTGCTATCAAAATTTGTAGAAGTAGATACTCAGAGGGGTAACAGATAACCTGATTGAACCCTGCTTTTTTCTTACTTAGTCCAGTGCCAGCTCTTGTCTGACACTAATTTGTCTTTTAAATCCATGCTTAATTACCAAAGATAAAAAAGGTCAAATAAAAAACCTGCATGAAGTTTAATTAAACAATAATCCTCAAAGTATTCCCCGGTTCTCTAATCAACACCCTGACAAAGTGGGGCAGGGACCTCTCCTAGTTAATCAGAACAGCCAGTGATACTCTGCAGACACTCTGGGTTGAGATAACTCAGCCAGCACTGTCTGTACTCAGGGGATACAAGCTAATAAGAGGATGTAAGCACAGTTCAGAGGTTTATTCATCAGCCAGAAGGATTAATTTATATGATACTGCTCTCCTAATTCTTTTTTGATCCAAGCGGCTCTAGAATGTGATATGACATTTATCTGTTACCGTTAACAGAGTTCAGGAACATGTCTTTTCAAACCTTTTTCTCAGATGTTTACATATGAAAGACGTAAACAAAAAAGGGCTGACTTCTCTGATGGTCAGATAATGTATAGTGTGGATATTCTACAGGAAGTGGTTAAAACAAGCCGTTTAAAACCCATACCATGGGTACACGTATATCACAGAATCAAAGAGAAAAAAGTTGGCCACTGGTAGATGGTTTTAAATGGTAAAGGGAAAAAAAAACTCAGTACGAACAAAACAGATTTGACTTGTCACGTTTCTGTTGACACCCTTCTGTTGATCGCATTATTGTAAAATCTTATAAACTGGAAATGTGTCTGTATTTGTATAAAAGTTAAATGGCATTAATAAATGATCTCAATCTGTCTCAAATCAAGAAGAGGATAGCAGGTCTCACCCTGTATAATACAGGCTCCCAGATATGCAGCCTCAGCAAAAGGACAGAGAAGACGGCCGTGGTAGATGTCTCTTTTCAGCTGGAGGTACAGCAGATACCTGGATGAAAACACACACCGCCGATTTATACTGGTTTTACGTTTGCTGTTAAAATTGAAGGCTTAGTTATTGTGCAGATATGTTTTCAAAGACAGTAAAACACAATTAAAAATATTCTTACAGCAGCTAAATATGCATTTAGTATTTGTTTGAGAAATGTTTGCTCAATTACTGTGCTAATAAAAATGTAATGATGATCTGCCTGTGCTGGTATGGAGATGACTGAAACAAGGGCACTGCTATGGCGACGGTATACAGCATTCAACAGAGAGTGGTACTGCAGTTACTATGGAAACAGCTTTAGTGCTTGGTGCATGCATCAGACAATTGTCTGGAATAACCATGGAGACAGAACATGACAGTGATGCTGAAACTTGGAACTAGTGTTGCTATGGGCACAGATGAGTTTCCAGATGAAACACTATCAGCATCTCACTCCACTGAGTCAACTGCCTCATTCAGCTTGTTTGAGCAGGAGTGAAAGGAGGAGCAGAAGGAAAGCATGAAAGATTGAACGAGGTGAAAAGCCTGCTTTGGCAGAATAGTTTTTTTTTTTTGTGGCCAAAATGCAGATGTATGGAAGTTGTTAAAATATCTAAAAACAAAACTTTCTATAAATTAGACTCTCTGTTGTGTTTGATGTTATTTCTCTTTGTTTACAGTTTTTGTTGCATATTGAATTGAATCCTTTTCGTTTTAGTCTGATTTCCTTCCCTGAGGTTATGCCTTGATCTCATCACTATGTAATACACACTAACATACAGTATTTCATTCAGTTTGTAATATTTTGAGTGAGAGGTTAAAATAATTAGAAAAAAACTGAAAAAGGTCTTTGAACATTGTTCTGTCCCCTATCTATTTTCATTTTGCTTTTTTATTTTCTTCTTATTTTCCATATGTTATTTGGCTTTGAATCCTTCTCCTTCTTATATGGTATCACCCAAAAGCTTCCAAACAAGTAATTAGCTGTTGTGATTCAATAAAGGCTGAAATGTTTCAGTGCTTTCTGTGCTTTCATTATTAGTCAGATACGTTTACACTGTAGTTCTGTGAAATGAGACATGACTCCCCCCAGCTTACTTTCCATCTCACGTCAAGAAATTCTCATACAATCTGAGTCGACACCAGCGCTGGCACTGCTAGTTACAAGATGAATCTAACATGAGTTCCATCCACAAAACTAACATTTTTGTCATCTAGTTTAAGGGGGAAAAATTAAAAGGAGATTTGAGAGCTTCAACAAACACCCTGCATACTGGAGCAAATGAAACCCGAACCAATTTGATTATATGTTTTTGAAACAAAAAAAAAACATTCCTCTCTTTACAACACTTCATCAGTTCTTTCTGAATGCATAGAACTTGTTCAATTTCCTCTCCAAACTCATTGGACTACTTATTGCTGTGCTGATGTGACACACACCACTAAACAGAAATGGAATCAAGCCTGCATGAAGAATACTCCTGCAGGAGCTGCTGCATTTAAGAGCACAGGATGAAGAACACCGAACTCTGCGAGGTTGTGGGACGTATACAGAAATACCCCAGAGTGCTGAAATCTGATGATTACTGGGAAATGCCGTGAAAGAGGGAGGGAGGAGATAAACACTCACACTATAAGACCTGACAGCTCGTATGGGACAGAGAACATGAAATAGTTTTCCTGCTGACTGAGCGTCTCTAATGATGATGATGATGGTGTGTTAATGTGTGATTTTCAATACTTGTCCCTGCCTGATTCTAAAATTTCACAGTGCACTTAACTAGAAAAAAAATGTAAGGCCATTTCATGCTAAGGTTGGCGGATGAAGTGGGGTGACTGATCAATTGGTCAGACTCAAAATGTCCACTTTTAACCATGATTGATCATTAAAAAAGTATCATGTGAAAGATATATATTTTTCTGCTTTATTTGATTCAGTTGTCAATACATCCAATTATTTCTTAATCATTGGTATTTCTAAATTCAGTGGGAAAAGATAATAGTTTCTGAGGCATTTTATTGAATAATTATAAAACTGAAAAACCTGTTTTGGTGGAAAGTGCTGACAATAAACCCTTTCAAGTGATCAGCTCATGTAAAAACAATCCTTAAATTGTGTTTTTGTTCATTTATCTTTCAGCTGTTCATATTTATATGAATGAATCCCATATGCGCTAACTCGGTTTCTAGTTATGCGTGGATGCTGCTCCCCTGAAATGAAAACCAACAAAGGTGCAAGCAAAGGAAACTTCACCAAAAATTTGGCAACTCAAAGACAAATAAATGCTTTGTTTCTTATTTGACATTCTCCCATCAGTGGGAAATATTCCCTGTGTGAGTTGGATTTACCTGGTGAGCTCCTCCTTGATTTTCATTGGCTCGTGGGGATAAAACTTGACCCGGAAACACATGGTGTATGGATGCTGAGCTGCTGAAGACAAGAGGAAAACAGTAGTGAATAGAGGAATTAAGAGGGTGGCGGTAATGAAAGTGAAAGAAGAGGGGGAAAATGTGACTAATTTAGGAAAAAGAAAAAGAGAAATGAAAGAAATTAGGGCTTGATAGAAAAGACACGGGAATGGGGAGCAAGGTGGACAGATAAATGAGTGACTGCTAAATAAAGACGGACAGTGGATTGTATAAAACTCAAGATACAAAAGAGCTGAGAATAAAAAGAATAACAGTATGCTTCAGATACTGATTAGTCATTTGATAATTACAGTAATCACTCATGCACAGACCTGCAGGCACACGCTCCACTTGAACTGTGGTCTGCTTCTTTTCCTTTGATCTGTGTCTTAAAGCATTTTATTTATGTGTTTGTGTGAGTGTGACCGTGACAAGGAGGATTTTAGCTACGAATGGTTTAAAAATATGCACACTAACATACATACTCAGGCTTACATAAGTGTTCATACGCAAACACACAGACAATAACAGGTTACAGGGTTTAGATCAAACGGCAGCAGTGGCTTAAACTCCCTCATGAGATCTTAAAGTTGTAATCCCTCCAAATGCATGCCAAAATTCAGTTTTCACCAAGGTGGAACAGCTTAAACCTTGTTTCCTGTTATATGTTCAGTTTGACATTTGCCTTTATAGATGTTTGAATTCTGTTTCGTAAGCATCAGACACCCAGACTTCATTTGATGAATAAGTTCAATTTCACAGCCCAACTAACCTTAAATGACTCCTGAATTACTGTTTAAATAAATATATGTATATTCCCACCAACACAATTTTTCCTGAAAAGAATTAAACTCACATTGCTTTGGTCCCAGATTTAAAAATACATTTGATTGACAATAAAATCTATGTCCCCTATGTTTTTGAGATACTGAAGGAATAAAGAAAAATTGTGATATATCTAAAAAACTATTTTAGTTTTTGGAAAGTAGGGTATGTTTGTGTGAGTGGTATCTGATATGAATCCACATCAAGATAAAATGTTAGTCTTTAATGCATGTATATGTGCATGATCATTCAGATTGCAATTTTACTGACCAAAATTGTCTGATATATATTTTTAAGTAAATATCTGGAAATAAGAAAGTGATTGTTCCCAAACGATCATCAAAGTGCCCTGGGCTCTCTGCCTTTAATGGCAGGATCCTCTGTGGTATTATCTAGCCCTGAAAAACAGCCCACATCTACATAATACATGCTGAGCAATATGAAAGACGCAATCCTCCCACCAGTCCCCAAAGAACTTGAGCTGCTTATTTGCTCAGGCATAAGGAACATTGACGCAGTTTTTGAAACATTCTAGAAAACGTGAATTGGCACAATAGTGTCGAGACAAACAGTCTGATGTTTGCCAATGGCCATCAGCTACGTTGCACAAAGGCAGCATAATACTCAAGCCACACAAACACGCTTAAACTTAATTTGAGAGGAAATCCGGCCACAGGGAGAAGTGATGTGTCGGTCCAACTCAGATCTATTTAACACTCCTCCTCCAGGCCCTGGTTTCATCTTTTTTCCCTGTTTCACTCTGTCAGATTCTTTCAAATCAAACTATCTTCAATCTCCTTTTCCTGCCCTTTTCTTTTGTTCTCACTAATCTGACTTCTCTCTTTAGCTACATTGTCCATTACTGTCACATTATGGTTCTGAATTAGCCCCCTGAAAATGGTACTTTCTCCCTTTTTTCCTTCATCTTTCTTTCCAGTTTTTACTGCTTTCTGCTGCCTCCCTCTGCTCTCTTCTCGTAGAGGCCAAATGCACTGCTAATAGCTCTTTTATTAATTTATAACAGGGCAGTCACTAAAAAGGTGAGTGAACATCAGATTGGAGGAGGAAGGCAGAGACTACAATGAAAAATCAAGAGACTGAACAAAAATGAAGAGATGTGGGAGAACACATGGAAAAATACCCTGCCTCCCAAAAAATGTAGTGTTCCCTATTGGTGCCAAAAAAGGGAAAATCATGTAGAATTACTCCTTCCTAAAAGCTGTAGATGGACACAAATAATTTGGATAACTTTTTGGATGTAACAGCCCACCTAAATTGTAAATAAAAAGCATCTAAACCGAGTCACAGCAAGGTAAATAAAATGATTTGAGCTGAGTAGGCACTAATGGAAAACCCCAATGTCTGTCCTCGCTGAGCTTGTATGCCTTGTCTTTGGATTTCACTTGCTGCGTGAGTTCACATCCACCGTGGGCCATTACTGGGCTTCTGAGAAAGCACCCTCTTGTCACTTTGTCTGTATTCATTGTGTCTGTGTTTGTCCCCCCTGGGGCATTTCTCAGGAGAGGTGTGACATAGTCTGGTTTTGTGACCAGGCCTAGCATTCAGAGTTGCTGAAAAGGCCTTAAAATCGATGTTCCAAATGTATTTGGTACATATAACACATCCCTTGGGAGCTTTTTTTATACATACAGCTTTTGTGTTTGTGTGCACATTCACTATAACAATGTTGTATGAATGATGCTGTGGTGGTGTTAGAGTCCCTGTGGTGTTGTCTGCTTTTTCCAGAGCTTGACCCTTTTGTACAATAAAACTCTTGGGAGGCAAACCAAAAGTACACACTGGCACACATATACTGTATACATGGGTGAATATGCATGCACAACAAACCCAAACAATCACTGATGCAGTAAAATGAGCAGAAGGGACACTTACCCTTCATCTGCCTCACTACAGGCTTATTGGGCTCCAGCCAATGCTAAAACAGAGATAAAACACAGAATGAGCAGAACCCAAAACAAACCACAAATGTTACTGTTATTTGTAGTGCAAAAAGAAAGTAGTTGATTTTGATAAAGTAATTTGAACTGATGTCGGGTCTTACTTTATGTGACATTGGAATAAAGACTTTACTGAAGAGATCAACTTAGTATTTTGTATTTTTGTATGTGTTTGATAATGTATACATGAAACATTTGATAAAGGATGCTGTAGAGCAGCTGCATTAAAGTAGTTAAGGATTATGTAGAAGAGAATCATCCTTCATGTCCAATGAATCAGTCTAGCTAAGGTAGTATTTCTTTGTGAGAATAAGAGATTAAGGAAGCATTTTGCCTCCTGCCTTTGTTACAAATGACTGACTCACCTCCTGCTCTATCACAACACATATCGACTACATGTTGACAGGCAGAAAATGTCCCTCTTTTACTACTTTGATGGACGTTTGGAAAATCTAAATTGTCTTGTCGTCCTGAATAGAAGCTACATCCCACTGAAAGATTGATCACACTGAATTTTGTGCTACATTTAAACTTCAATCAAGCTGGATGAAGCATCTGGTCTTCTGTGCGTGTGGGCTGTTTGAAATATGGAGACTGGTCTTGTTATCATTTGTCACTTGAGTTTGAAATGTAATCAGCTGTCTGCTTCCTGACTAAAAGTAGCTCTTTCTGTGGTGCTCAGGCTGACCAACTGCTCCTTCTTAGTCAGTGGGATTCAGTGTTTATTTTTGTTCCTCTGATTATATTCCGATTTGTTTAGCACTGTCCAAAGTGACCATCCACACAAAGGTCCTTAGCACCCTCAAACAGAATTAACGGTAACTTTAATCTGTTTCAAGATAGCCTTGTTCCCTACATCTCTTTTTTGAGCAGTGTTATCAGAGTTTGTGTTATTGAACCAACAGCAAAATAAAGGTTTTATAGGATTTATTGAAAATACTTGTCAGGTGATTTGATGACCCATCAATAGTATTTTCAATTTTGTGAAGGCTTAACTCTTGCTCTATTTGCAATAAAGACACAGATGTTCTTATATAGCTAGTGCAAAAAAGGATCTCTGATGGTTTTTGTCTTTTATTATCCGGCTTTATAGGAAACCGTTTTTGCATATATTTAGTTTGTCACTATGATTATCAGTATAAAAACCTCAAAATGTGAAATGGAAACTTTGGTGTAGCCTTTGAATGTGCGTGTGCGTGTTTGTCATGGTTACCCTTTGTTTCTCAGGATCAACATATCGGATGCCAAAGTAGTCTCTCTCCAACAGATTGTAGTGATTACACACATGATCCAAAAGGAACTGGCCTTTGGTGTCTCTCTGTAAATCAACAAAACACATTAGTTGAGTAAGTTTACTCATGATACATCAGCAATTGTTAAGTTTGAAGATCGAAGCTTTGATACAACCCGTAACCAACACATCCAATTTAGCCTCATACTAATACTAATACATATTCATGTGATCCACACACCATTACATTAGGTTTTACATTCTTTACTAAAAGAAATACACTTGCTCTTCTCTTTGCCTCTTGATGACATAGCTAGTGAAGTCATATAGTTGACTCAGCCTCCGATAATGTCAGTAAATATCAACACTCCTAAACACAGCGCAGACAGAAAGCAATCAATAATCACTCTGCAGTCATCACTTCTTCCGCATTCAATATCTACTCATCATGTCGAAATGCTTTTTCACATAGCCGATGTAAGTTTTGTGCACGCATTCACGCACAGAAACTCGTATAATGGAAGAATATTTATGGGAGTTGTTTCACTGATCTAACCATGCACATTTGCGTATGCGTCCATCTTATTATCAGATAACTACACCAGCCATTTTTAACTTCAGTCTATTGACCGTAAGGGTCATTATTCAGCAGACACACATTTTATCCTATCGCAGTTTGCCTCGCTTTTTTGCTCTATAACAGCTCTACAACCCGCTGCTGGATGTGGATTCTGTGTTCAGTTAGAGAGCACTGACCGACCCACTTGATAAACATGAGTTTGTCCATGTTGCTTATGCATATATCATCAAATTCATACATGCATATAGAGTCGCAGATGTCTCTTTGGCAGCACAATGTCGTCAAAAAGACCCTGATGGAATGGCAATTCTTTGCCTAATGGCAGCTGGGATAGGCTTTGGCCTTAGATGTCATTAAAAGATGTAAAAATGCCTGCCAACTGAGAATATCAACATATCATAAAAATGGAAGATGCTTCCTTTGCAAAGTACCGCCTGGTCTCATGACAGACTGTAAAACAGCTGTCTTAGTCCAACAAGCGTGCATTGCAGTTTCACTATAAAAGCTGAATGACTGTAACATTATTGTTTTCACTGCACTGTTTCTGACACAGATGCAGCATTGTACATCACCACATTTTCATACTATTCATCTTATTCACTTATTATGAGTAAGGATGGAGGAGGGTGATCTTGAGATCTTCATTTCAGCTACACGTGTGCTCCTAGAAAGAAACTTATCTCCTCTGATGCACGATTTTGATGCACAAAGACGAATGTTGTTTATATTAAGTATAGTATATTTAAAGGATCAGCTAACTGAGGGAAGGCTCTGCACAGTTAAGAACAACAAAACCAACAACCTATACCTATCTCCAGAGAGTTCAACCTCATCTGCTATGTTTCATATTCAATGATTTCGAGTCAACTTTGAGTTGAATATTATTGAGAGATTTGATTAAACTATAAAAGCAACCACTGTTTTCTTTCTTGCCACTTCAGCAGCACTACGTTCTGTTCTTTGTCAGCAAGCAGGCCAATGACATTAGTGGGAGTCATTAGCTTTGCATCCTGTCTCTAAATGCAGACGTTTACTTCTAAAGTGCATCACATCCAAAGTGACTGACATCAGCTGACTTTGTAGAATGGTTGTTATTGAAGCCCAGACTGAGGTCCGGTGTCCTCAAGAGCAAGAAAGTGCAAGATTTAAAAGAGCAGTTCAAGAAAAATATTACCATAAAAGATCGATATCTCCTTTAATTCAGCATTAAGTTAGTTAAACCTGTTTTAATTATTTCCGTTGTAATTATGTGTTTTTAACCCACCTTCTTCTGTTGATATTTAGGTTGTTGCTTATAAATGTGAAATTCAAGTAACCATTTTCCACCAGATTGCTTATTAAACTACCAGCAGAACCTTTTTTAGCTGCCCTACTAAAAAACAGAATTTACTAACAAGAGACCTATACTACACTTAACTGACCCTGCAAAGGCATAAAGTTATAGTCAGATTATAAAACAAATGAAAACCTGCATCAGGGCTTTTCTCTGCCACGGATGACTGGACAGCCTGTACAGTGTGCAGCCTGCTGAGCAGATGACCAGGAGAGAGACACAGATGTAGCCGACAGAAGGTTTGTGTTATGTTTGCTGTTTTCCGTAAAAAGATCTGAAATTTCTGTGCCAGAAAGACAGAAACATCTCTAATTATTTGTTTTCTTTGCGAAGTCTCATTAGAGAAGTCTTCTACATCCATTATGCACGACAGTGGTTATTTACAGCACCCACAATTACCACCGTGTAGTTGGGCAATCTTTGTGAAAGTCTCTTTTTTGTTTTATGGTAAATTATTTTGGCCTTTTCTGTTTCCACCTCAATTAGGGACCACTGTGTGTACTGTTTGGAAATGTGCAAGGTGAACACATTTTCATCACACCTTCTTACTTTATGAAGGCATCTACAGGAGGTAGGGAGTAATTTGAAACCTTAACAACGCCCTAAATGCAATTTAGTTAAAACGGGATTCCAGATTTGTGTGTTTATGACTTTTTGCAATATGCGTTCCTACAGAAACATTAAAACATTATTTCAAATCAGTTTCATTTGCAGACATTTGCACAAGACAGAAATATAAGATAAACAGAAAATAAACAGATTTTTTGTTTCAAAACATTGTTTTACCTTCTGAGAAATTAACGGGTACTTTTTTGTGCAACTGAAGTACTACATAGTTGGTCAATTCATTGTAATTTGATCATTTGTCATTTTGCTATAAAAAAGGAATTTGTGTAACTTTAATTTTTGCATTAAATCACCATGACCGATACCCAATTTAATCATGATTAGGTTCATAGATGGTTAATGTATAAAATGTTGCCATTTATAATAAAGTAATTCATATTCATTCATATTCTTGAAACCTTTTTGAAATAACCTCCTGAACGTTGGACTGAAAGAGTGCATGTCCCCTGTGATCTTGGTTATATCACAGCAGAGAGAATCAGCTGTCGGTGATCTCAGAGACAGCATGTCCCCATTGGCTGATTCAGATTGATTCCTATATCTGAGTGACATAACAAAATAAATTTAGTGTGTGTCAGTCAGGATGCAGCTGTGATAGTCTGTATCATCTAATTGTGTGTATGTTTTTATCCCTTTTATTCTTGGTGTCCAAAATCTGGAGGCTGACTGTCCTTGACTGAAGCTGTTTGAGTGTTAAAACTTTGTTTTGGTTTGACAAGGTGAGGGTAAGTCGTTCAGTTTTTAGGCTTATGGTAGTTATATAGAATGCACATCAATGGTGTGAACTCACAAAGCGTGAAATGCAACACATGTGTTTGTATAAGTCCAATAAATAGGCAGTTATCTGTCTGTGGATGCTGCAAATCTCCAGTATTTGTGTGTTGGTGTATCAGTCTCTATCTCTTTGGGATTTTCAGATGATCCACGACAAGAGTGTTACTAAGCCGTTAAATCTGAGATCACACAGATATAGATACATGGAGAAAAAAATAGTAGAAACTAAGTGTGAGAAGAGCTACCCTGAGAGCTGTTTGTGTCCAGACCATCAAAGGACACCTTTGCTTTGGCTCTCCGGGCAAATGCTGATGGGAAGAAGAGAGATGGACTGACGCCAAGCAAGAACAAGACCAGACAGAAAGTAGAAGAGGGCCAAGCATGCTGAGAGTATGGACGAGACAACACTCTAAGAGAAAAAAAGAGTGGATAAATGAGAGAATAGAAACTGACTGGGAAAGGAAAAGGGAGGCACAGTGAAGTCTTGTCCAACAAGGTCCGAATGCATATTTTATATTTCCAAAGGCTGGACATTAAAAATTAACCCTGTCATCATGTCTCTACATGATCTCACCTAATGACAGCAAAGTGCTCCTCTCTCAGCCTCGCTTGAACACACAGATGCATACACACTTTAAATAGAGCCACAGTACGAAGGTTTTTCAGTTTATCACAGACAAAGTGCACTTTGACATGTGTGCCTGAGCATGTGTACACCCACTTTCTACCATTTTTCTCCATAGCATGCTAACAGCTGACTAAATGCGAGTGCTGGCCAAGCAGCAAAACCAAAAAAGAAAGTAGAAAACACTGCATATAAAAGGACACATGCATCTATGGTGAATTTACAAAAAAAATCAAATCTGCTGAACTGAGGCGATTCCAGGCATTTGAAATACATTGCTTTTTGGCGTAAAATGATGTGCCCACATCCAGTTTGCACCTGTAATGCAATATTTTCATGTAAGCCCCAGAATGAAAGAGGAGATCAATCAAACACTGAGACTGAACAATACTGGAGGCATCACACCATACCAGGGCCTGAGATCAGACCACTATGCCTCTCCTATAAAAGGATATGGCTTTGTGCGCCTTTGTGTGCAGCCTTACTCGTGTGAAGACGTTACCGGGTAAAGCCGTGCGTGTCTACCAAAGCTTGTCCACCAAATGGGGCCACATAACAGGGCCTACCTTTCTCTCTTCGCAATGTGTCGCCCCCCATCTCTGCCATCTGTGGCACCTACAGGCGGTTCTATTTTCACAAACCGAAACCGAAAGCTCAACAATCTTTGCTCGGTAAATCACACACCAGCATCCAAAACCAGTCACCTCTCTCCAGGCCTCTGGAACTGCCAGTCTGCAGTGAGCAAAGCAGATTTCACTTCTGAATATGCAAACCATGTTTCACTGGACATCGTTGCCCTTACAGAGACCTGGATCAAACCAGAAAACAGCGCCACACCTGCTGCACTTTCCACCAACTACATATTCTCTCACACTCCACGGCCTGGTAGAAGAGGGGGTGGTACAGGGCTTCTGATTTCCAACAATTGGAAATATACTCAGTTAAATTCAGGAGCCTCGTACAACTCTTTTGAATACCAAGCCACACTGACGACGGCACCTGTTAAAATGTATGTGCTTGTTGTATACCACCCTCCAGGTCAAATGGGCGACTTCTTAGAAGAGTCAGACACCCTGCTTTCATCCATCCCTGAGCATGACTCCTGGCATGTATCAGAACCCTGGATGCCCTGGCCTAGTTAAACACCACTTTTTATTCAATCATTATGCATGCCAGCTCAATTATGAAAAGCCCTTATCGACTGCTACACAGTTTATTTCATGACACGGCATACCTAATTGGCTGAGCTGATGTGCCCAAGAGAAAAAGTGTTAAATTTTCCCCTGTGAAGACACCGAGACTCATCACTATCTTTACATTCTGGGACGAAGTGAACCAGAAGAGACAGAGAGAAGAACAGGAGTGGGGATTTAAAGACAATCATATGCCCTCTCTGCCTTCATGCAAAGCAGTTTACAGCTTAGCAGTGCTAAAGGACAAATGCTGCACTGATTCATGGCTTTCCTCTCTATGTTGTAACTGATGCTCATTAGGGGAAATGTAGATTCAAGTTTTTTTTTCCATTTTCACCTCCCCATTAGGTTATAAAGTGAATAAATCAGATCTTGTGCATGCAAAGCACAGTCTTGGCCCTTTATTTTAAGGGTGCCAATTAGTCCAAAGCCACCCAAAACTCCAGGGCCTGAGTCAGTAAATAGATCGATTCACAGCATTGATGAGGCTACAACAGAGACAATCAAAGTGCTGGCTGTGTGCAGAGGAATGCCGATGGTCCATCAGATAAGGACACAGACAACACCTCTCAGTTCCATTTTCTTGGAACAAATATTGTATTTAGCAGCTGATCTTATATTCTGTATTGTTTGTTCCTTCGTTTAACTCTAGTGACAAGAGGTTCACTTATGGCTTCAGCGTTTTGTAAAATTATAACGTTCTAAATTACAGACCTCTAGCCTTTCTGCCATCATACAAGTCTACAATTTAACAACTATCATCAAACATTTGCTGAATATTTTTCTTTAAAAAAACACAGTGACAAAGATACTGTGAAGAAACTAAACAACACACAAGCCAGGATTAAATGGATTCAGCTCCTCTTGGTTTGAATGTGTTAGTGGAGCACACGTGAACACACTTGATATAAAGCATGTCATGCACATCTGCACACATTGAGTTTCATGGCTGGACAAACAGCCTAATTCGCTTTGTGGGAGAGCTATAAATTATGATATATGGAGCAGGAACAGTTTTGAAAATATAGATAATCTTCACTCTCACTCCCCATAGAGCTTGACAGTAACTCAGGATGGCAGGAGATTAAAAGAGGTAAGACAATAACAGCATGACTGCGGCGTGGACGCATGAAGCAGCTTTCGCACTCAGCTGGTTAAAGAACGAAGCCCAAGGGAAAGTAGGAAGGAACAGCGTGTAATCAGAAAATATAACATGTTTAATTCTTCGTGTTTACAGAACTGGACTTTCTATTGTTTGTATTTTTTAGCACAAAATCATGAATTCCCTGTATTCACTCTGCATTTAATAAACGCTTGCTTATTATGTGCTTCTCTCTGGGAAAATGGTTAATACACAATAAAATTAATATTGCAGGGATGTTGATCCCCTCACACGAACACAAAGATTATATATCACAGTGTGCATGCTTATTTTTTCCTTTATATCCATCTATCTACATTCTAGAAGCTTCCACCTTTAATGATTATGACATACCCACAAACAGAGCATAACGTATGTAGACTGTTTCTGCTGAGCCCTGAAAACAAGCTGCTTTCAAACACTGAATACAGTGTTTGCATGCAGCTCCTCAAAGAGCCTCAAGCATAAGAAGCTATGCATAGCTTACTGATTGTTTATTTTACCTGTTTTTGTTGTTATTGTTATTTATTTGCCACATCTAGATGAAGAGAAGCATGAATATTCACTGAATTATCTTCATTAACTCCATACATTTTGAAATAATGTAATGAGATAACCTGTTTGGCTGTTTTGAAATACTCTATATAAAATATAAATCGGACATTTAGTCACCTTAGAGAATGGGGAGCTGTCTACAATTGTTATCCTGGATGTGCTTATCTACCTATGGATGGGAGGATAAATGGATAAAGAGGTTTAATCTTAACAGCAGTCAAATGACAGTGAAATTATCTTAAATTCCCTTCTGAAATGATAGACTTTCATTTTCTATATGATAATTTAAATATGAGTACACAGCTACTTTAATTTATTGTGGTTCTATAAATAATTTAATGGCAAGATCACAGGTTTGCATTCAGAGCTCTTTATCTTTTCTTTCTAAATGTGTCTGGTTTAATAGAATATACTCTTAAAGTAGCGCTTTGAGGACTTTGATGTTAAAAATCACATGCTTTCTATATACATTTGTACATACATCAAAAATCTTTAACTTTCATTGCATTTGTCATGGCCCTGAATGTTTGCTTCTTTAATTTTTATTTTCACCATTTACTTAATTCCTTCTTCTCCTATTTATTACTTGCTCTTTTCTTCACCATGTTTTCCTAATGAAAAATCTGCTTGCTCTGCCAGTCTCATTTCAAATCTGTTTCATGTTTTAATCTGCTTAATCTTTTTTTTTTTTTTTGCACAGCCACTCATCTCATTTCCTCTCAGATTCCCGCCTGCACCTTGTGGATTTTCACTGTCGACCAACCATGACATCCCGTATCTTCACTTATTAACTATAAAACTTTCGTATCATTTGCATTTTGCTTGATCTATCCTTCCTCCCCTCTGCCGTCTCCTCTGCTGTCTCCTTGCTGCTTCCTGAGCCCAAGTGAAGAAAAAGGATTATTTCTCTTTAGTCATCTTCGGCACAGCATCAAAGAGGCGCCAGCAAGTGGGATAAGAATAGAAAACTGATGCTATTTATAACTTGCTTCAATGAATGCCTACCAGCTGAAACAAGAGCAGCCATACCTTTATAACGAGTACACACCAGGAACACAGCAGGAAATATTCCATGGACTGCCACCCCACATACACCTCTCCTTGATCAAACAGCACGCACATACAGCGCAAATCAATACATTCATCACTATCCTCCTTTATTCAGACGGCATAAGCGATGTATTGATAAAGTGACTTCTTCCAGAATACCTCCTTCAGAGATATTCAAGATCTTTTTTGCAACGCATGATGAGTTAATGACTAAATTGCAGACGTCTGGCTCGTCGGCTGCTTTGAAATCCTTCATGCACCCTCCAAACACACATCTCCACGAACGTTACCACACCAGGCATCACTGACAGCTGACTGATGTTGGCCTCATGAAGAACAGTGATCTGCTTTAATTATACATGATGAGTCACAGAGAAGCGGGGGGAAGGGGGGGGGGGGGGGGGGGTTCAAGAGAAGGAAGACAAAGAAAAGTACTGGGGTCAGGGGCTCAAATGCAAAGCTGACAATGGGGCAAAGGTCAAAATGAGTGATGATGAGGAGTCAGGTGAGGATGAGGAGTGAGATGAACATGCTGAAGGAGATGACAGCGGTATAGATAGGGACAGACGGGAGGAGAAGAAGAGAGGGAGAAAGTGATGACTGGGGAGGATCTGAAGGAAGAGGAGGTCAAAGCGTATTGATCCTGACATGGGCTTCTTGCAGCGGGTCTAACCTAACATAACCGCTGATGATAGGAGCAGCAGGCTGGACACATGCAGGGCTGCAGGGCTGCGCACAAACAAAAACAGACACTGCACACACACAGCCACGCACCCTCTTCCCTACCTGTCATTTACTCTGCCATAAGCTAAGAGATAAAAAAGGGAGGAAGAAAACAAAGGTCTAATTTAGTGAAGACTGCTGAAAAGCGACATGACCCGAGATAAAAATATTTTCAAACACCAGGTATTTCTGTCTGAATGTGTAAATTCTGCAAGATTGACCAGAGAGTGGCTCTGTCTGAGTGACAAACAAATACACTAATGTGTTTCCAACATCAAAATCTGTGGAGAGCTGTATTTCCTCCCTCCATCCCTCTGATATTGAGTAGATCTATTGCAATGTTAGAAAAGTGTATTTAAATCTTTACCACTTTTACACCTTTGGAAGAAATCAAATTAATATTAAGAAGAACAGAAAAGTAACTTTGTTTTAAGTTATGATATATACGTGTAAAGTTCGAGAAATACGATCGTTCTTTAGTGAGTTTCAAAAAATATATTTACTTTATGGACTTAATTCTGTGTATATGTAAAAAAAAAAATCAGTCTGTATGTCATTGTGCATTTATCCTTTAACATAAAACATTTACATTTAACATAAAAACACTGAGCTATTTGTTCCAACAGAAAAACTTTGGCTTAATTACATTACATTTAGGACAATTTATAAATTACACTGTGTTAAAACTAAATGGACTGAATACTTCTATCTGACCACTAAAAGCACTTTTACACTCCGAGCCACAGTCACCCATTTACACAAGTACTGTTCCAGCGCTTCTTAATCTCCTTACTATTAAGGTAGTTCACAATAACACATCAATAAACACATAAGAGTTCAAGTGAATGTGTTTTTCTTGAAGAACCTTCGACATTGTCTGGGGAAATCGGTGCTCAAACAACAGACCCCCTGATTCTTTTCCTCCTGACTGAGAGATGCCCTCTTATATTTTGAAGTATTGAGAGAAGCTGTAATTTTTTTCTACATGATCTTCCTTCCTGCCTTTACACTTTGCCTTTATGTCTAATGTGTCCTGTGAAGCAGGATGTATTACGTTTAAAGGTGCTCGGCAAACATGCTTTCCATCTTTTTTCATGATTATTGATGTTGCTGTTGGAAATTTCCCAAATTATTATAGCGTTTCACAAGTTTTTGAAGTCTCCAGGATTATCTGAGTTGTGCCAAACACTGTATCCCAAGGGGGCTCGACTAATCCATCTCTGATTTTTTTTTTCAAAGTCAAGGCTGCTGCCTCAGAGGGAAGTTAGATGAAATGAGGATGGCACAGCCTCACATTTGTTGAACTGCTTAATTACGGCAGAGCACATAGGCAAACTCTGCAAATTTAACTCATCCCGACCTACATATTCAGCATAATGGCGCAAATAATATAAAAACAAGACAGACAGAAGAGGTAAAACGAGGATAAACTGTGTAGGAAGAGTTTGGAGACTGTTTGGGGTGGAAAGAGAAGATGAGCAGTTGTTGAGCAGCAGAAGCGTAGCATGAGGAGCACAGGATGTCATGAAATATGTAGGAAGGAGCAACTCAGCACCGGAACACAAAGCCATTAAAGAAAGCCGGGAAAATGCAGTCAGCAGAACATAAATGTCCATTTTCCTCAACCTTCAGAGAAATGTGGACGCACAGCTAAAAGCACTAACCGTCATGGACGCAGTCAAAAAAACTCCTGCAGAAAAATCACACTTTAATGCGTTCTGGCATTCACATGTAGTTCAACACACTTTTCTTCTCTCAAATACACAAGCACACGCGTGAGCACGGAACACCACAAAAGCAGCACAAGCTCTGCATGGCTCTGTACAGCGGCCTTCTCTCTGTGGTGGCGTTTAGTAAATCATTGATTGGGTACATGAAGAATACCACTGAGACGGTTAGTCAGACATCCAGTGAGAGTTTTCAGTCTCTCAGAGTTAAACATAGAACCGAGGAAGCCGACAACCTCTTCCCAAGGTGGGTTAGGAAGGGATGAAGTGCAGTTCAGAAGTTTTCAGCTCTGTTCAGCTCACTGAGCAACAACTATCCAGCAACAACTTGGAGTTCAAAAGCTCTCTAGCATTCTCATCATGTTTGAGAAATGTGCCTCCAAAATCATACTCATTAAAAGGCACATTATTAGGATTTCACTCTAATTGCACCTGTGGAGTTAAGGTATCACAAAGGCCTGTATTTGCTTATGAAAAAAGTATCTGTTTTATTTTTGCTCAGGTGCATCAGATCTGAAATTAGAACGATCATTTAAATTTTTTTTATCTGGATTTCACTGTTAGTGCTGTGCTTCATCGCTAATCTGCCTGAATCAATTAGATCAATTAAAATAGAAGGTTTTGTGTTTGTTCTTAATTATTTTTTTTAATAGAGTAAATGTAACACATAAGCCACTAAAACCTGAGGTCTGCCACTGGCCACATTGTCATCAGTGCTTTTATCCTAGAATTTTAATGTCTTTTAATATGAATGTTACCTTTTATACACGTATACATTTTTCACTAAATAGTGGCAGTCAGCGGTGATATTTAAGATGTACCAAATAAATAAAAGTAAGGATCTGTAACTGACAAAAAGTAGACTGAGCCTATATTATAAATAAAACACTCATTCTACAGCTGTATTGTCTAAGTCTCTAAAGTATGATAGCTCTAAACCAGACCAGAGTTAAAAGCTGCTGAGGCTAACATGTTTTTATCAGCAAGGTGGGCAGGATCCAGAGAGAAATAAATCCCCTTCCAATATATTTAAAGCATTTTTAAACACTCAGAGTGTGATTCAACAGCGCAGTCTCCTAAAATCTGGGACTTTTTTGGCTGTGTGAGGCGACTTGCGGCCGGCTGAGTGGAAACAAAATACAACATCATATTTATGAGAAGGAGAATACAGTGAGACAACACCAGCTTCATGGTGATAGTATTCAGTACTCCAGACAGTAGTATCTCCTTACATCACTACCACACCCATGGAGCTCTTTTTTGTTTTGGTGGATCAAAGTTCATTCTAACTTCTCTGCTAGTCATATTTAGATCCACGAAAACAAATGATTTCCTCTCCTTCACCAGATTTCTCATAGAACGAATGGAAGACAGCAGACACATGTATAGTCATTCACAGCAAGGAAACTGGAGGAACGTTATATTCATGTGGTCTTCCATCTGCAGACAAGAAGACGATATGGTCAGAATAATGATAAACAACAAGGGGCTGTAAATCCAACACTGTTTTAGTGCCTCTATGGAAATCCACTAAGGAAATCCACCTTTTCCATCCACGTGAGTAATAACCACACACCACATTTCATGAGGGGTCTCGTCTACCTGAATGCTGCAGGAGATCTCGGAGTCGTCCAGTAACCGGATCGTGCAGAGCATCTCCTGGTCCAAGGAGCGGATGCTGGGGCTGCGAAACCGGAGCATTTTCATCCTTGTGTCGGTTCTGTTTCAGCTCCTCATGTCAGCGGCATCAAACACAGACGAGACGTTTACGTAAAAACACCAGAGGAGTCACGCAGACGCACGCATAGCAGGTGTCCGTAGGGTCTTGTCACCCCTTGAGACGCCCTTGGAAATGAACGGGTGGATGGAGAGGAGGATTAATGGATGAGAGAACGGATGGATGCGACAGAGGGAGGAGAGCGCTTGCATCCGTGTGCGTCCTGCCCACTGACGGATCCCCAAGACGGTGGATGGCTTTTTCCCCTCTCTCTCTGTCTGGCTCAAACACTTCAACTCAAACAGGAGTGTTTGCATCAAGGCGCGGAGATGGGGGCGACTGTGAATTACCTGCCATGTGGAGTGCTCCTCGCTTTCACAACAACTTAGTCTTTTTGTTAATAAAGGCCAGTGTAACGTGAAACGTTTTCCCAACTTTTACACACAAGGGCTTTAAAAAAACAAAAGAAAAGAAAAACAAACAAAACTACGAGCTTTCTCAAGTTATTACATGAGATAGTAAATAATTGATAAGGAAAACTGGTCCTGGAAATGATGGGTTTGCCTTTTTTTAAAAGAAAATATATATACAAAGATTGAAATTCTGTTTAATTTGTCAACAAAGATGCATGTTATTGTCAGAGTGGAAGAAACTACATCAAACAACTGGGCCAAAGATGAATTTCAACTGGAACGATTCCATTTTCCTAAATAATGACGTCGTAGAGTCGTTTCATGCATCCAGAGGCTGATCTGACGCTGTCCCTTTAATTGTGAACGTAAGCCAAGTGCGTCATCACGTAGCAAAACAACCCGCGGCCATTGTCCAAGTGTCTGACGCAGCATGTTGTGTTTTTTCTCGTTGCTGCTGTCGGGCTTCACAGACCCAGTACGTGTTTTGGGGAGGTAAATGCGTATTATAAGTAATATGGCCGTTAACTTTACCGTAATGCTGCTGGGGTGTGACAGCAGGCACGGGAGCACCACCTGTTCTCCGCAGTGGTAGGTTCCAGCTGTTGGTGGGAAAACTTTAAAACGACTGTGCTAAACGGACGAAAACATTCTCACTTTGACAGCAACCTCTAGAACACTATTTTTATGGACTATTTAAGTAGCCCTTCCCCCCTCTTCTAGCAGACAATAGCCTGTAGGGGAAACAAACACACCTTTCCCTTTCATAAAAGTGTAGTTTGTAAATTACACCTATTTTCTGGGCCAAACAAGCAGAAGTATGAACCAGGAGACTGCTACCTTTGTTAGCAAGGGAAAGGTATTTCCTCTCAGTCAGCTGCATTGTTAAAGCTCATTGGCAAATGCTGACTAAAGTGCAAAGCTTTTAAAATGTATACATTTATACCTATATAAAATGTAAAGAATTGACTTCTATGCAGATTTTATTTGAACTCTCCATTTGGATACCACCAAATCAAATCTGAACTATGTATTACTGAACTGAAAGCGTCCTTCATCTCTCTTACAGCACATTTCATTTTCTTCTTTAATGATGCCTGCAGAGGATCAGCCTCAGGGCGTGTGAATATCCACAAATAGGATGATCTACATCATCATGGGAGTATCGGGAACTGGGAAGTATGTATACGCTCTGTTCACTTTTGATTAAGCATTTTTTGTCAGGCTCCAACTGGACTATTGTATTGGCTCTGGATGTTGGTATTAGCTGGTCTTTCAACACGTGCTTGGAAGTGGTTCTTGCTTCCCTTCACTTGATGTTTTAGGATTCATTTTAAGGTCATAATGTTGTCTGGCATTTGTAGGAATTTCTCCCACCTCTTACAGCCTTACAGGATAACTCAAATCTCCTGATCATTTGCTTTCATCTGTCGAGAGGTCCTAGCTGCACAGAGTAGCGTGGCCCTTTGCAGTTGAAGCATCCAAATAATGAAGCCAAATGGCAGTTCATTCTAGCTACTCCTGTTTTAGAGGCTTGGCAAAAATCTCATCTCCTATTGAAGATTAGATGCGTTTGAAACTGTTGAAACTGTTTTTTCTTGTACTCTCTTTTGGATCTCCTTACTTTTTATCTGCTATATCTGTGAAAATGTACAGCACATTAAAATGACCAAAATAGTTTAAATTGCTCTATATTCATCAACCTGACTTGTGCATCCAACTATTGTAGGGAGGCAATCTCATAGAATTATCCCCCACATGCAAGACATTATGCTTTTATGGACTACTGGCTTTTATAAACTCATAACATGCATCCCTATGTATTTAAACATAATTTCACCTATTAGAAACCTTTCTACTTTTTGCCATTTTCCAGGGTTTTGAAGTTCTAAACTGAATCTGGCATTGGTGGACATTCATTTATGAATTGTTTTCTGTAAGAACCATTAGCCGGTCCATCAACTATTCATGTGCGGTTGCATAAATAGTTACATAACACTGGTGTTTGTTTCAAGTTCACTCTGGAAGACAGCTCTACATAGTCCAGTTGTGTGTTACAGCCATGTAGCAAAACATATTGTGGATATTTTATGTGCTATTGTTGTGATTGCAAAATGGTTATGTGGAGACTCATCATTAGAATTAATTTCTAATCTGAGTTTAATATGATTTTCTGTCGCTTTGTCAATTTTTTTTATCATCCAGAAGCAGTTTAGGTCTGTTCCTGTCTGAAAAGGTGAGAAGAGCCTGACAGAACCTCAAATCACACACACACTTAGCTCTCTCTCTACTGTTTCACTCACCTGTCCATGTTTGTAACCCCCCAGCTGGGCTGGCCTCTGCACGAAGGCGATGATTTCCATCCTCGGGAGAATATTCAGAAGATGGCTCGTGGCGAACCGCTCACAGACCAGGTGAGCCCAGGATCAAGTGTAATTACATTTTTGGGGAAAAAATTCTGTATTGATTCCACTTTTGCAAGTGGTGGTTTGAGGCTGTGCACCCACACGATGCGTTGTGTCATGAATCTTAATGTGAAGCTGTGGGCCTGCTCTCCTGGAGTTGTCTCAGCATTTCCCTCTGCATGTCAGTCACTGACAGAGCTCCTTATTTCTTCTCACTCATGAGCAAATCATTCTCTAAGACTTACGGCTGCTCAGAACTTCATGTGATAGCCCACAAAGGCTGGACACTTAGCTTTTGATCCAGCCCACAGCTCTTCAGTTGAGTCAAGTCATTTATTTTCTTTTGTTCAATATTTATCCTTTTCCTGTCCTTAGTGACTTTTTAAATGAAGTGAGACCTCCAAACAATCGCATGGCCACCTGCCAAAGTTGAGTGTACATGCCTGCAGGCAGAGGAGCGTCTGCCAACATTTGGCAGTAGTTTGCTGATAGCTGTGTTTGGAAGCTGATGATAAACCTCCCACTCAGAGGTCTGCTCTTCACGATGAGCAGGGTAAATAGGGAGTCTGCTCTGTCCAACACTGTGACATATTTCAAAAACAGTTGGAGAAATAGAAATGCAAAGTTACTGTCAGACTCTGGCGAAAATATTTTTGTCATGCCAGTATTCACATGCCAACTGGGGTTGGTGTTGCCAAATGGGACAGAGGCGTGCTCAGTCTGGATGCTGGAGAAACTCCTCTGCATCAATATGTGAACTAGTGAATGCGACTGCCTTAATCAAGGGTTTTCATGGCTGTATCCTGATAGCAGCCCCAATGCCCCAAGCTGTGAACCACAAAGTGAATAGGACTTTATTCCCCTTCAGCTTTGGTTGTCTTAACCATTAAATAATCTAAAGTATATCCAGTTTTTACTACTCTTTTCAATGTCCATTGTAAAGCATTGCAGGGCAAAACAAAGCGGACAAAGGGTGGCCCATCAAAGGAAAGATAAAGGGATAGAGAGTGACATGCAGCAAAGGCCAATGGTTGTACAGGCTGGTGAAGATAAGTTCACTGTTAGCTCTCTGACCCCGAGGCTAAATGGGCATGCACGGAACATTTTGAAAAAAGGTTAAGAACTGATTGTCGAGACAACAGTAAGGCCTTGTTAAATGTTATAACTTACAGGCTGTAGTCCAATGTGCTGTCTAACAAGTCCCAAATAAAGCCATTACACATCACACTAAAAAACCCGGTGCTCAGAACAAAAAGAAGCTGGTTCATTTTTGTTTGCCTTTTCAGGACAGATGGCCTTGGCTTCTCAAACTACATGAAGTGATTGAGAGGTGAGACTAGCGTCATGCATAAACACACTCATACTGTGATGCTTCACCTCAGAGGACAGAAGTCAGATCCATTTCACCCTGGTTCCAAACCGAGTCCTAAAACTGATTTGTTTTTTTGTTCCTTCTACTTACTGTACGAAAGCTCTACATAGTTCTTCTAATGATAGAATGGAAACTGGTCCAGAGTTGGGTGGAGCACGAGAGCAGAGCTGGGACCAAAGAATATGCAGGTTTAAAATAATTGAAGATGTTAAAAGCTACAAATCGAAAAACTTTTGGAAAACTGAGATGAAATGCAGAGTAAAGAACGATTTAGTCAGGCAGTGAGCATGGAAATAGTGTGCCATCTTTTCCTTAAAATGTCTGGAAACATCAAAGGCAGCTTGACCGTAACTCCTCCACACCCAAATCCACTTAATTTTTTTACCTCTCTCTCTGAGTTACCCCCTTTCTGTCCTGCCTCTCTTTAGCTGCTTAAAAGGTAACATCAAGTTTATTCATTTAAATATATACAGTATATATCTTGGTGCAACTGAGTAGTTAGTTGTTCTTTGATGGCATCTCTATCTGTGTGTGTTTCTATTACAGAGAGAGGAGTTCGGGCTGCAGTGCTCTTGTGGTGTGCTCTGCTCTGAAGCGCCAGTATAGACAGGTCCTCCTCTTTGGCTCTACAGCGCTTTCTTGTTCTACTGGTTCACACCAGGAAGTGCCGCCTTCCACACCTCCTGATGTCTTTTTCCTCTACCTGCATGGTGACTACGAACTCATACACAAGAGGATAGTAGCCCGAATGGGACATTACATGAAAGCAGACCTGCTTCGTTCTCAGTTCGATATTTTAGAGCCTCCATCCAATGAGGAGAACGTGTTATCTCTGGATGTCAGGAGGAGCATCGCTGACATGGCTGTGGAGGTTGAAAAGCACATCATCACCCTGAATCCTTGCCAGGAGTCAATTTGTAGCTAAAGTTATGCAGCAAACTGATATCAGCTCTTGTTTTTAAGTGTTTGGGGGTTTTAGTCGTTTTCAGATGTCCAAACTAACAGATTTTTTTCCTAGTCAATGGTTTTGCTTTCCAAAGTGCTATTATAAAAAGCCTTTATTTAAATGATTTTCTGTCACTCTGCAGTTTTGTTTTATTTTCAAAATGAATATTTGCTAACAGCTGCCAGATTGCTGAAATTTGATCGAGGCTTTGTTGACTTGCAGCTGGATAAATTGTATTTCATTTCATATTCCTCCACAAGATAATGAACAGAGCTTATTTATGTGGTTTAAAGCATTACTGTACCTTACCAGGGTGTCACAGAACTACTATTTACTAGTTAAGATAAACATATCATGATTTTTTTTATGTATGGGAAAACTAAATCATGTGAGCTGAAGGGAACTGGAGAGAAGTAACAGGTTGGAATTACCGAAGTTATGTTTTTTCATTCAGTCTTTAACCATTCTTAATCGCTGACTTTAGCAGGACTGATTCTTCTTATAGGAAGCAAAGTAATCCAAATAAGTATAATATCCCAGGTACAGGCAAGGGTTGGCCATGAGCAGATTGTAGTTGGATGTAAATTTAAGATTTCGGTTAAAAATCAATATCTTCCAATCCAGCCAAAGTTGAATCAGTAGAAATTTAATAAATCCAAGCCTTGTGATCTATGTTTGTGATCGTTTGGCCTCTTCAGAAGACGCATTCACATCCACTTCATACGGAGGAGCTTTTTTTCCAACGGTGTGACTCATCTTCAAACCTCAACCTGAATATTTTTGGAGCCTCTAATCCAGAAAACCCCCTCAGCTACTCCCATATCTCACACATCCAGTCGCATGCGCGCACACTGACACACACACACACACACACACACACACACACACACACACACACACACACACACACACACACACACACACATACACTGCTGAGGATTAAAACCCCTGCACTGTGGCAGCAACAGAAGAAATGCACTCCAGTTGTGAAGTGGTTCATATGCACAGGTTTAATGACTGAAAAGGCCTCTTGTTAGTCTGGCAATGTTATTGTCAGGTAATTGCACATCTCTGAGAGCCCTAAAGCAGGTATACAGTAACCCTCTGACACTCGCACAACCCTTCAGTCAAGACACAATACAAAATAATGTCCCAGTTCTGTCTGTCCCAATTGCCAGTGAGTGAGAAGCATATTACACCCAAGATCCATTCCGGGGCAACACAAAGACCAACAACCCTACCCACTCCCAGGAATCATTCAGTATCACTGGATAACCTAACACACATGATTTTGAAGAGTGGAATGGCTTGATGAGTGTGCATATATTTATTCATTAAATTGTGATATAACAGTCTTTCCGTTCTGCCAATTCTTAGACCATTCTAAGCTTGAGGCGGCACACAAAAAAAAGCCCAATCAGCAGTGACTGATGTGAAAAAGTAGCTTTAAAAGCATTTCACACAAAGTACAATGAATACTTAAACATCTACAAAGCCAAAAACCACCAAAAACAAGGACGTGTTTGAAGCAGATGAGCTGTAAGCAGCAGGAGAGTGCATACAGTGCCACCTGCTTAAGATGTTGTCTTAGAAGCGGAGCATGAGCCCCGTGAGTGCTCTCAGGACATCCAGCCCTCTCTGGGTGTTAAAGTCTGTCCAGGTGGCAGCGTGAAATGATGCCGGAGCCTTGTAGTGTAGCAGCATAGAAATGAATAATACATGTGCAGCTTTTTTAGATATATGTTACTGCTACAAGTCTACAGTAGATGGAGTGGATTTCACTTTTAGCCAAGTCCGTGCAGACCCGTTTTACAGAGCGACAGTAAGCAGTCAGATTTTTTTTTAATAAACATTATGTGAATTTGGTACATGTCAATGGTTTGCTGGCACCATTACATGTTTATTTATAGTTGTATTTGTCATGCCTGCTATTTAGGTTGTTTGTGTTTTTTTTTTTAAGCACGTGTATCATTGATTGATTTGCCTCTATGTGTACTGTACATATGAGTGCATTTATACTGGTTCATAAGCTGCCACCGGGTTTCAGAGAGCGAGCAGATGCTGGATAGCGGTGGAGAGGTCTCCTCCTGAGCTGATGAGTGCCTGAAGGTTTGCCTGTCTGTCCCTGAAGCCGATTGAGCTCAGCTGCTCCAGCTCCTGTTGGAACTCCTGCTCCTCCTGTCGAGCCTGAAGCAGCATGACACCAGAGTTATTCTAAGTTCATTCACATGCTAAACTGATTAAGTTAAACAGACAACGGGGTGATACAGACGCACAAACATACCCCACTGGTGGTGTTGGCCAGAGCCTGCAGCATCTGGTGCACAAACTTCTGCTGCTGCTCGGTCGCTGTGGCAACCTGAAGCCCATTCCCTGACTGGCTGTTCAGACAACAGTCAGATGCTAACTCAGGAGCCTCATTAGCATCGTCACCATTAGTTTCAAGTCCAGCTCTGCAGGATAGACAGCTGGTTATGATGTAAACATAAATGGATTTGAAGAGAAAGCGTCGTGTCTGCTGGTCCTCACGTTGGTAGGATGGAGGGAGCCTCCTCAGCCAGAGTCTGAAGGCCCTGTTGGATCTGGTGCAGAGCCTCCATTGCTTTGGGATTCAACATGGCTGACAACAGCTCTGGAGTCTGCATCTATACATTATTAACAAATAATAATTGGATTTTAATGTAAAGGATGAGCACGTCATGTTTCACGAAGGCTTTGGTAAGAGAAAATAAATGCCCTAGAATTGCTCCAGCAACTCTTCATCAAACTGTACTGCAAAAATATATATCCATGTGGAAGGCCATTGTGAGTATATGTCAAAAGAGTAACACTAAAGTGATTAAACAGACCTGTTGCAAAAACAGAGGGATTTGCTGTCTCATTTGCTGTTGAAGCTGAGGATTTTGTGAGAACAGTGGATGGCTCAGTAGCATCTGAAACAAAGAAACAGCAATGAGACGTCTCAGTGACTTTGGTGGAAAGATTCTGCCTCTATTCGGGAAAACTGGGATCTCAATAGCTGTTAGATTTAAAAGAGTAACCTATGGTTTTAGTGCCATCTAGTGGTGAGGCTATAAAAATGCAGTTAGCTGAATACCTCAGTTTGTGGAAGCAGCTTCACCTTAAACCAAAACATACAAAACACTGTGTCGAATGTCTGTTTTTTTTCCATTCTGCACTTACAAACAACAACGCGGTAGACTCCTGAGAAAACCCTCTACCAAAGCGTTTAAAGTGAGATCGCAATAACGCTGCAGTTGATAACTAAAAGTCACCGTGCAGCAGTGGAAACAGGACTCAGAGAAGTTTGCTCTATTTCCTCACATCTATTACCCAACACTGCGTCACCTGAGCAGCCAGGTCGGGGTGGCTGCTGAGGCAGTTCAGGAGGCTGCTGACGCACGGCCCACACAGCAGACTCTCCACCAGACCCGGACTCGCTGTGATCTCCTCCAGCAGGGCCTGCATACCTGCGGCAACGGGAGGCAGGCCACAAGCCACAATGAGGAGGAAAAGCTTTCTGAGGACACAACGGGGATTCTTCTCTGTACATTGGCTGTGTTTGCGTGGTGGGGGCTGCAGTATCTTGCCTGTGGGGACAGTGCTCTGAGATCCTGGATCAGCTTTGGGAGCGGCAGTCAGGTCTTTGAGGGGATCTGCGGAGTCGCTGGAGGAGCGTGGTGTTGAGCTGCTCTGTGCCTCTGGCGACTGTGTATGGCCGGATGTTATGGTCACAAATGGAGTTCTCTTTCTCTCACACATACAATACAGATATCGAATAACGGGTTTAGCACACAGGGTTCATGTGACCCAATCCAAACGCACAATTAAGGGAGACGTACCTGCAGTTTGGGACTAGTTTGCTGTGTTTTTGCCTCTGTCTTCTGAAAAATAGCAGATGCATCTGGGGTAGTTTCAGGGTCTTGATTTTGCATCTCTTCCCGCATCATTTCAGGGTCACTGGTGAACCCCATCACCTGGAGAGGTAAACAGGAATGACGATATCGCCAGCAGACATCAAAATAAAGCGTTTACTTTCGCCCTGTACCATTTAATTGCCGCACACTTATCGTACACATCTTCCCAACGCTGAATTTGGCACAATGCAGCCCATTTCTGCACAAGAAGAACCCAGCTGACATAATGTCTACCCACCTGATTTATGACATCAGCGTTGCTCAGCACAAGTCCCACATCGGGGCTGGTTTGCAGGACCCGCTGGACCTGGGAACCGGGTGGTGTGAGCGGCCTGGAGGAGAGGGGGCCGCCCACCCGGACGGCCGACAGGGAACCCAAACCACTGTTGTCTAAGTCGAGACCCTCAAGACCCTCGACTGGAAGGGGGATGGAATCGGAAGAAGCAGAGCTGGTACAGTAAGTGCAACAGAGAGCCCCGTGGCGGAGGCTGAAGGTGACCGTGAGGGCCCTGTGTTTGCTGTCCTTACCCAGGCATAGGGCTGAAGCTGTGGGCACTGTTCGGTTGTGATCAGGGGCACGAGCCGCTTCGGATTCGGTTCTCACTAATGATGAATAATCAGGGGGCTGACCGGACACCAGTTTAGACCTGGGGCAGATGGAAAAAGTTTAAAGGGAAGTTTTCAGACATCTATTCAAAGCTGTGAATCCATGAGGAGTTACTGGGTACAGCTAAGACTTCCGTCATTGTAATGATGGCCGCAAACAGGAAGGTTTGACACGTGTAGGACGTCAGGCTGACCTCTACTAAAATTTCTGCAAACAGCACTGCTTTGGAGGTATGTGATGGAGACTGCAGAACTACAGCTGATATTTGACACATCTAACCCAGCTAAATGTGTGAAAGGCAGTGGGCCTGTTCAAAGCCACAGTGCTCACATGAAGCGACACAAAGGAAACAGCAGTTTTAACCCCGCACAGGCTATCTGACCACCTTGTGTCCGCTCAGTGTGTGGGTACCTTCGGACCAGGCAGAGGTTGACCGGCCCACTCCGCCCTTTAACGTGGAGGATGTGTTCGGACTCCCGGAGGACCCGGCCGGCGTGGATCAGCTCCAGCTGCCCCGCCGGGGCTCCCAGCCTCTCCGACAGAGCCAATTTCAGCTGGACCGCAAAAAAAAACAAAAAACAAACACACTGCAGCGTTTTTGCAAAGCAAAAAAAAAAAAAAAAAGCACCACACGGTCCGGTGAGGAGTTGAGAGCCCCTGACCTGTCCGGTGGTGCAGTCTCCTCTGACAGCGAGCTCTCTGCTCCCCGGGACTCCTCTGACGGAGACCTGGATCTTCCCGGACCTGTGGCGGCCATCGGCTGCTCTCGGTTCCCCTTTTGCTCTGGCAGACATCTCAGGCCCGTCCGAAGAGAAGACTTGGACGAGCAGACCTGGAGCGCGCGGCCCTTGGGCGGAGATGTGTGTGCGTGTGTGTGTGTGTGTGCGTGCGTCCGGATGACTGTGCAGAAAGTTGTGTAAATGTGTCTCGGCCGGAGCCCGACTGCGCAGTGAGGCGCACATCCAAAGAGGACATCCTCGTGACTCGATGAGGGACTGCTGCGCCCTGATGCGGCACCCCGGCGGGGATTCCACTTTAAAATGGACTAAACACACTTCTCTTCGCAAGAGAGCGTCCACGTCTTCCACTTCATCGCTAAATCTGATGGCTCGACTTAGATTTTTAGTTCACTCCTTGCGCACAGCGTATTGTCTGAATTCTGAAAAGAAAAATCAATTCCATAATTGTTTGGAGTTGTGAGAAAGCAGTATCCATCCTTATTACCACGGCCACACTTTCTATTTTAGAAACAAACTTTTCAAAAACTGTTTCATAAATGAAGCAAACAAGTTCTTTTCACTGAAAAGGGGTTTTATTTACTTAACAGTGAAGAAAAAAAAAACAAACAAATACACATTTCGACTTGTCAGTTTGGCATCGAACCCCATGATAGGACAGGACCTCGGGCTTTGACAATACTTGTGATGCAGTGGCACTTTTAGACCTGCAGAGGGCAACACAGTGCACCGAGCAACCATTTTAAACCAGTCTTAAAACTTAATTACGCTTAAAGGCCCCGCAAGTCTTAGTTGTTTAACACTGCATGCCATTTCTGGAGTGTACTGCATGTACACGTGTGTGTGTGTGTTAAGGGGGTTCATGCATGCTGATTAAAAGGAAAGAAAAAAGGACCCTGAATACGGTCATTAGTGTTTTACAGTTCGTTAATATGATTATTACATTTTCCTTTCAGACAGCCCTCCCCCCCCAGAAACTTTCATAGATCCATCTCGGAGCCTTTCTTCCCTTTCTTGTTTCCCTGTAAAGTACACAAAGGACAGCACAAGTATTAAAATGATGGGAGGATTTTACTGGAAAGTACATTAACTGCCACTTTTTTTGTATAAAAAGTGGCAGTCGTTTGCATTAATAATGATAATAATGATGATGTCAATCATCTCAGTTTGTATATTTGGGGGCCGGGGTCCTTTCTGTGCCAGTTTGCAGGATCTCTCTGTGCATTTGTGGGTTCCCTCCAGTTACTATATCTTCCAGTCTCCAGTTAGGTTAACTGGTGGCCTGCAGGGGAGAGTGTGTGTGTGTGTTTTTTTCTTTGTGTGGTCTTGTGATGGTCTGGCAAGAGCTGGGAAAGGCACCGGCCCCGCGATGCTACCAGGTATAGACCAATGGATGTTTGAAATTATGATAAAATAAATATACATTTATAAATAAATATAGATATGTTGAAAAATATATTTATCGGTTTAAAGAAAGAATTCTTATTTTTTGGATGTTTGTTCTCATCTTATCACATGTGTTGGAGCCCCTCCCAGCTGTCACTGGGTGAGAGGTGGGTTTCACGGTGGACAAGAGAGCGCATGTGAAAATGCAAACTCCATTCAGAAAGGACCCATGTGAGATTTCAACTAAGAACATTTCTTGCCAACAGCTTAAAAAAAAACAACAGAAAAAGGATTCTACACAGTAAATGGAGAAGCCATCCTTTCTTTTTTAATCTGACATAATAAAAAAGACTCCAGATATTCTTTTAGGATGAAAAAATACAACACAGAGGGGCCTGAAAATGAGATGAATCTTGGAGCTCTCACCTGATGTTTTGGTTGTTCTGACTGCAGCCCTTTAACTCTAGACCTTTCTTGTTCAAGGGCAGCGTGTAATAATGTTACCTGAATAAAAACATAAATATGTTACTCATGTGCACAAAAGTGATTTATGATTTAACATTCCATATTCCTGTCAAGTGTTCCACACCTGCGATGACAGTTCTTCTTTAATATGCAGTAGTTCTTCTACCTGTAGAAGGATTTCTGCTTTGTCCTTCACTGAAAGAAAAGATTAAAAACATCAGGAGAAAAAACATGAAAGCGTCAGAAGGAAAAACTCTTTTGAGGCTCAACTCACTCTCTCCCTGTTGAAGCATCTTAAGTAGCTGCGAATTTCTTGCTTTAACTTCTTTGTATTTCACCTGCAGATTTAAAAAGAGGGTTTTTTTTGTCAAGTGCAGAGATTTTTGTCACCAGACGCAAAAAGAAGCAGATGGTGCTGCACGAAGCTGTAAATGAGTTGTGGGAACACGGTAGAAAGAAAACAACATATACATGCATACTATCTACAGACAAATAAAAGCCATCTGTAAAAAAAAAATGGAGCAAATACATGGAGCAATTATTATAAACTCAAATCAATAGAGTTGAAAGTCAAAATAGATATTTCCATCCATATAAAAAGATCGAGTCCGTTCAGCTAACCTCCCATTGTGAGATGGTCTTCTTAAGTTTATCGATCTCCTGATCCTTCTTCTCCAACTCATACTTCAGCTGTTCTGCTCGGGGGTCCTAGGAGCAATGATGGGCAGGAAAGAGCGCATAAGGACACCTTTACGTTTCCCCTAATTCAACCAACTGAACAGAGGAGTCAACTTCACTTGTAGGGTTCTTAATTCAATTGCTTGAAAATGTCCATACTAAGTACTTTAAGGTCAGAGACATGAACGCAGTGGCTGTGAAATGTCAAGAAAAAGAGTAAGTAAAAAAACAAAAAATAAGAAAAACATACAGTTTAAACTACATTATAACTTGAGTCCAAGTAAAAAAGCAAGCAAAATGAGTGTTGGTGTGTGTGTGTGCACTTGTGTGTCTACTCACTGGTTCATGTTCTGTGGAGGTGTTGACTTCTTGTCCATGGCTGTTTGTATATTGTTCACGTCTTTTCTCTCTTTGGACAATGCGACTGACATCATCTTCCACTTTATTAAAAAAACGCTCCTCTTGCTCTATTCCTAATGCCAGGTTTGCCTCTCTGGAGTCCTGGTGGGGACAGTGATCTGAATTCAAGCTGAAGTACGCCTTTACCACATATCTTATACGCTGTCAGATTTTACAGCACTGGATGCATTTTGCAACATGCTACACAACAAAAATACCAGATAAGGATTTAACAACAGCCTTTTAATTATTTGTTGTGAAAGCAAACCTGATAAATAACCAGACAGATAGATATGTTTGGTGATGCTGTCACTAAGATTAAAAATTAGAGGTTATTCAGATTGAATAAGCATTAAGTGTCACATTGTGAAATATTTTTACTACTTGCAGTTGTGCTTACCTCTTTCTCTTGCTTCCTAATCAAATGCTCTGAAAAGAGAAAGACATTACATTTTAAGAAACCCTTTTTAAAAGGAATAGGTGTAGCCAGTGATCAGCAGTTTCTCTCACCTGCGCTGCCTTCAGCCTGAAAGTCCTGCAGGGAAACCGTTTTTTTGTCTTTTGCTTGCTGATTCTTCTTTTTGTCCTTTTTCCCCACACCCTCTTTTCCTCCTCTTGATTTTGGCGAAGATGCGTTTGTGTTACTCTGTTGAACAGGAGCACATAATATCAATTAAGCTTATATTTAAAGTGGTGAATTGTGTTATTTTTCTATAAAGGTTTCATTCCAACAGGACATCATTGATGTGCGTGTGTGTATAATGCACCTGTTTATTTTGTTCAAACTCCAGTTTACTGAGGATCAGCGCCTTTTCCAAATCTGCCTCATATAGTTCAGTGGTTATCTAAGAAGAGAGGATGGAAAATAGGGACCAGACAACCTATTGAACTTTATGTTCCTGCCAATTTTTTTATCCTTGCATGAATACCAAGAGCACCCACTACTCTAAAGGAGTGTTTCCCAGCCCTGGTTCTCACGGCACACTGGACTGCATGTCGTCCAAGTGTTCCTGCTCCAGGACACCTGATTGAAATAAATGGGTCAGCTCTTCAGCTCTTTCAGCTCCACAGAAGACTGATAAGGACCCATTAATCTCAGTAATTTGTACTGGAACAAGGGAACTTGGATGACATGCAGAGCAGCGTGCCTTCAGGACCAGGGTTTGCTTATATCCCTGAACAACATGAAGCAAAGAAGCAAGAAGTGAGCCAGCTTCTAAAATGGCTCATGAATCAAAACGCGTCTATCAAATACATATATTGTGTGAGAATTTTCTCTCTTGCCTGTTCATCTCTTTGCTTCCACTGTTGCCACCCCTCCGAAGGCATGTTGTCCGCTGACACAGGTTGAAGAAGTTCACTGGCTATTCCTGACAGGGTCATACAGGGTGGTGGAGCAGTAGACTTCTGAGGAATCTTTTTGAAGGCCAAATTACGCAACTGAGGGAAAGAGGGAGAAAAATCTATGGATTAAGGTGCCTCAAGCAGACTACAAATGAATAAAGACACTGATCCGTTAAAGGTAACCTATGCAGAAGAAACATCCAAGGCATGAAAGAAAATCTTCTTTGGCAGCTGCAGAAAAAGGGATAACTTTGAGACTCCTGCAAGTCAGCCATGAGACTGATCATGTGGCTAACCTGTTTGAAAACTGTTTCAGTTCCTGTAAAAATGAAAAAGAAAGTGAGCTCAATCACCACCGATGTGACAGAGAGACTGTCAAGCGCACTGCTCTATCAGGCACTGATATGTAGGTAAAGGGGGGGACCTGGTTGCAAGCTTACTCAATTGCCCACCTCATTTGCCTCACTTTGTTGCTGCTCCTTCCTTTTCTTCTTCTTGTCTTTCTTCTTATCATTGCCCTGAGCTGCTTTCCCCCCTGCCGCTCCTGCTTTTCCTTGTCGATGCTTCCCAGAGGTATCACGTCCACTTTTGGCGTTTCCCGTTTTCCCCGGCTCAGAGGTGTCGGAATCCGTGTCTGATTCTATGTGGAGCAGGGCGAAACGGGAGGCCGTAGTAGGGACGGTGATCATTGCGGATGATGCCATGGCTTAACGGAAAACTAAGTATATAAAAAAAAAGATTTTGTTAGAATAACTTCAACAAGTTAGCTCATGATACCTTTCTTGCTAATAAAATATGAACATGTATCATCCAAGTGATCTGTTTAAACAGCAACAGTTTGTACAGTTAGGTTGTTTTAACGGCATAATTAGTTATACAATGTACTGTCAAGACATGGATGTAGCCGCTGCAAAACTCTGCTGATGGAAGCGGCTACATGTTAGCATTACATAGCGGCGACTAAACCTAGCTAGCCGGTTTGTTAGCTTTTTAACAAGTACTTAAGTTGTTATAAATGTAGGTCTAAAACACATTCGTGGCTTCAAAGTGTTCTGACGTTCTTCATACACCCACCGACTTGAGTTGGAGATGCACTATTAATAAAACACCTCTTAAAGAATACTTTCACCTGTTCGTGAGGGAACTGTGAATTTCCGTTGACTTGCTATCAGCGATTGTCTCACTGTGTACGGAAGCCCAGTGGTGAAAAAAATGGCTTTTCTTAAAACTGCGATTCTAGGTGGTGCTTTTCCCTTTAGTTTGGAATTAACTTTATTTTCTACAGTATTGTCGGCTTTCATCTACTTTGTCATTCCATGTGTTTTATCGGCTCCAGGTGCTAGTGTTTGCTCAGCTGCCATGAGAATATCTGCCTTTTCTTATGACGAGTTTGCGCCTGTCTTATCACCATGACAACCATGTAGTTCCCTGTCAAACAATAAGAAAACCAGTGAATGGCCATGCAGTTACTCATTGTCATCATCGTGTTGTACTTGCATTTGACAAACATTAGTCGGTACAGACAGAATACAATTAGTAGTACCTCAATTAATATTAATTGTAATAAGGGAAGGTAATGTGTTTACACAGAAAAGACAAATGTTTATCAGGATTTTTAATATATTAGGCAATACAAAGAGAGCCATCAATTTATATAAATTATTCTCAAAGAAAATTAAGCGACTAATAGTTCAAATAAAGCATACAGAAGGCTGTAAAAAATGGAAGGATGATATCAACTAAATGTAGACTGTGCTAACACTGAGTTACTGTCTTCAGACAACAGCAGAAAATTCACCAGAAAAAAGGTTGTAAGTATAGTGTGTAAAATATTTGTATTAGAATGATTCAAAACATTATAAAGGTAGTGGCAAAGAGTATTCTCAAGGATAGTAATGTCAGAGGACAAGCTATAGAATAGTTCTGAACTGCTCAGCTTGGTCTGCCACCACAAACTAGTTTGTTTTTCACACAGTCTCTTTTCACTCGCACTTAATATAAACATAAAAATAAAGTCAAGTTATGAAATTCCTCCCATGTAAATGGGAGGAATTTCATAACTTGATTTAAAGTTTTTTGATCCACTCTTTTGACAGAAATATCTTCCCTTAGTGCGATTTCATCTTTATAAAAGGCCAAACTTGCCAGAGTAACTTGGTAAAAATGGACTGTTCAACAACTAAAAAATTGTGAGGCTGTTCGACAAATTCTTATTGATGATCTCGCATGAAGAACCGTGGCTGTTTTCATGCCACATATAAAATGAGAGGAAACAAGTTCAACTCTCTTCTTTATCAGTCACTGAAAACCCCTGCTGTGTGACACATACGTGGTAGATCTATATAAAGCCAATAAATGAATCTGCCCAACATACAATATCATATGTCCTTTTTTCTGGAGACCTCTATGGAGTCCTCTAACATTGACTCAGTGCTCGTATCAAAAACAGACTGGTGCCGCCTTGTGGCACAACCTGAGACATGAATGTCGGCTGCTGCTGAGATCTGTATCAGCTCTCTGCGACACATTCGGACAGGTGACATCTCTGCACTCTTCCCAGACTGACTTCTTCCATGGGCCTGTCTAAGTACCTGGTTGCAATCAGACATTCTTATTTTTTTTTGTGTTTGACAATCAGTAGAAGAAGGATGCTGAATTTGGTGTGAAAGCCTGTTCATAAGAGACTCCTCTGTGTCTGTTTGCTCAGAGGATATTTGCGTGTGTGTTGTTGAAAAGTGCGGCCCAGTGTGTACTTCTGTAGAATTAGTTTGGAAATATTTTCCACTTGTGCTTGTCTTCACATTGTCGCATGGCATTTGTCTGTTTTCCTGGGTGTGAGACGACTGAATATCAGTGTGTAGCGCATCACTGAGAAGCTCTCTGAGTTTCTTTTTGAGCTGCCGGGTGGAGCTTTTGTAGAAAAAAAGCTCTTTCTCCAGAGTCTGTAGTCTGTCTGGGGCTGCCTGTTGTGTCTCTCCCGAAGCACCCTCTGACACACATTTAAGGAAACACATGGGGGGCAAATGTGAGTCAAACAGCAATATTCTAATCAATTATGGCAAATCTGCACATGGTTTTCACCTTTAAGTTTTTTAAGTAGTTGTTGAATTATAATCTGGTGATCTCTGTGTTGCTGTGTGAGTCTGCGGTCAGCATCCAGGGCCAGGTGCTGCATGGCAGCCTCCAACTCCTTTCGCACTGCCTCTTCCTCGCCAGCATGAAGCTCCAACTCTTCACAGCGCAAGCGTAAGCGGCGCTCTGTCTCTCTGAGGCAAACAGCCTGCAGTTGATAAAGGTGCAACAAGAACGTGAATAAACACACACCATACAATAGCAAAAATACATTGTCTATTGTTTTTGTTTTTTGCTGTTTAAAAAAAGTGAAGCTTACAACTGTTTAAAAGGAATCCAACAGGCACAGAGAGGATTTCTAACATATTTTAAAGGAAGGCTTTGTTCTAGAAAGCTGTCTGGAATCTGATGATCTTATGCAAAACTGTCCACTAAAAACAATCAGTTTCTCAGCCTCGGGTGAAAGACAAATCCACTTTACATCAGACTTGAAAACGTACGTATATGTTGGATAAAGAAACAGAAGGAGTTAGAAACGATTGCAGTGGTACTATTGATTCAAGCAGGCACTTCACCTGTCGAGAAAGGCAAGAACAGGGTTGAGTACCTTGTTGAAATATTTGATGAGCAGTTCTAAAGTCTCACTTGGTGAGAGCTCCTTCAGCCTTCTGGTGACATCACAGAACTGAGCGGGCTCAGAGCTTTGCGACGGATGAAATGATGAGCATGGGACTAGATGCTTGTCCTGAATGGAATAGTTCTTAAACTCCAGAGCTGCACCTAGAGCCTCTATAGCTTCATCCAGCTGAAAAAGGGAATGCTCTTCCTAGACAAAGATACATGTGTAAAAATCTAAACATGTATAAATGTAAACAATTAACAATAAAAAGCATCATGAAATCAGGCATGACAATAATCTGCCAAATATGTGCCAGAGAATCAATTGGTGGACAATACACATGATCTCTTTGTCTTCACACCTCTGTAGTAAGCACTCTGGTGTCCTTGAGCTGAGCCTCCAGAGCATCTCTTTTTATCAGAAGCCTCTCCCTCTCTTTTTCCAGTTCATCTACGGTCAATCCCTGAGGCTCTCTTATGGTTCTGCTTCTATCAAGCTGCTCCTCCACGGTATCCAGTCTCATTGACACACGCAGCAGGTCCTCACTCATGGCCTGAAAAGTTATTAAGTGTGTTTTGTATGCAGTTCATCAAAATGACTGTTCTCCTATTGGTGAAATCCTGAAAAATGCGCTGACCTGACTGTAACGTAGCATCTTGGTCTCTAGTTTGTTCTTCTGTTGAATACAGGCTTCTCTGCGCAGTAATACCTCTTCCCTCCTCTTCAGCTCTGCCTCCAGCTCCTGCAGCTCTGCTCTCCGCCGAAGAACCTGCTCTTCCTGGTCCTCCATCCAACTAATGTTTTGCACCTATGGTGAGGACATGGGACCAATTTAGACCAATTTAGAGCAGAGGTGACAGAAAAACAAGTCAAATGAAAGCTTATTATAAAGAAAATGAGATGCTATGCACAACGGAAACACTGACGGCCTATTTAAAATTTGATCTTTTTTGTTTACCTCTCCCTGAGGACAATCTTTGCACTCAGTTAAAGTCCCTCCAGTTTGCCCCTGTAAACATAAATATAAATCATGTAGCTCCATTGCCAATAATCATTGGCAATAGACAGTAACAAAGTTTAGCTATGAACAACCCCCCTCTCTGATGTTTCCTTACCATCAACATAAGTGTTGTTTGAATGTTAAAAGCAGAGATGAGATGTATAAGCCAGAGTGAAAGCTAGCATGATTATTACGTTGAACACATGTCATTATTGGAAACTGACCTCACTGTGATGAAGCTCTTTGCTGCCATGACTGATCTCTCTCAGCTGCCTGTGGCTGCTCTGAAGCTGTGTTATCTGCTTTTTCATGTGCTGCAGGCTGTGGTAAACTTCTGTTCTGACCTGCTGGCTCTGCATAGAAAGCCTTGCTAACACGCCTGCTTCTCTGCCGTCACCGCTGTGCCGGAAATGTCTGTCCACTAATCGAGATTCCTTTTCTGACAGAATAAAACACATTTAATGACACAATTATCGCTCAGTGTATGCAATACGATCAAAATATATCATCAAACACACAATAACATCACTAAAAGATTATAACAACAGGTTATCGATGAATTAACATTGCTGTAATGTCTAAAAGTAATTCTCGGATTCCTAATTACACTTTTGGAAGCTGCAGTAACTGTTTTAATAGTTTAAGGATATTGACCAATGTAGCAAATGCCAAAATCTTGTAGGAACACACAGCCATGTAGAAATACCAGTTTTGTCAAGTTCTTTGATAAGGTCCTCCTTCATGCACATGTTGACAGAAAGCTCATGGATCTTTCTCCCAGCAGCGTTGACTCCTCTGGCCGGCCTCATTTGGTTTTCCTTGCCTCGGTATTCCCTTGAGTCTAAGAAGAAAAGGCCGCTGACAGTTTGAAAAGGAAACTGCAGCTGGATATCTTCTACCTCAAAAAATTTTCACAGAAGAAATCTGACACAAATGAATGCTGTATCAAAATGAAAGGGGGAAAAAACACAGAATGGTAGAGTACATTAAATACCCGTGGTCAGCTGAAGCTGCTGTACTAATGGGCCTCCATTAAGTTTTACATCTTGCCCACAGATTTTCTGTTTCAGAGGCAATTTCTTCTGCCGGCAGGTCCATGTCCGGTTTAAAGAATGCCTGCGATCACATTAAAATGTTTGATTAGGATGAAAATATCAGATGCACCTGACTTACTCTAAGAAAGATACTACCATTGGGTAAAATGTACAACTTTTTTCAACTTCACAGAGGTATCTCAGAAAGCAAAAGGCTTCCCATGTCAGAGGGGTTGCAACTACTGGAAAAGAGTGGCTGTTTGTCATCTGTGAGGCACAGGGGGAAGGACACCGACTCCATTCAATGCCTTATGTTCACATGGGAAAATCCAAATATGTTGAGTCTTTTTTCTTTTTGCCAAGGTCCAACAAACTAAAAGTATATTTTGAGGTATATGAAGTACTATTTCATTACAAATAGTGGATAGCTGTCAGAAAAACGTGTTTAAAGAGAATGCTACAGCATAGAAATATTTGATAAGTTTAAATTTGATATCTGATTATATAAAAATGTAGTGACTCCATTTTTTGTAGTTATTGTCTGTTAAGAAAAGCCCAAAGTATGAGTCTTATAGTAGCTAACAGTTGTATTGGTCAAAGATGCAACAAAGAGTTATTCTTATACACACACTCACCTGAATCCCTTTCCATCCATAAAACTGTCCTCCTGCCTTTGTTTCTCTTGTTGATCCCTGTCTTTTCCCTCTCTCTGTTGCCTAATGAATGGGCAGTAAACTTCATCCTTCTCCTCGATCTCAGCCAGCAGGAGATGGCCCCGCATCTTAAAAGCTGCCATCACCCTTTCCAGTGAATATGCAGGTGGACTGGAGTGAATCTACAAACATAGAGAGATTTATTCAAACTATCAGCTGAAACAAAAAACAGTTGAAGAACAAAGATGAAAGAATGTTAGATACGTTGCTCATAGTTAATATCCTTAAAATTACAGGCAAAACTGGCAAAATAGTGTAACACCTACCTTCCTTGGAGGCCTGCGCACATTTGAGTTGTGTCTGATCAGGGGAACACTGCTGGGTCTTTTACCCAAGTACCCAGAGGCCCTTGCTTCCTCAGTTGTTCCTGACGCTGCTGCATTAAAAGCCATGTGATTGCTGCGAAGGCGGTCAATCAGAATCTGCTGATTCACCATTTGTTCCGACTGGTCATTCACACACAAATATACAAACATAACATAACAATAACAAAAAACACTGCTGACACTGCACAAAATCTGAAGACTGTTTAAAGGTTTAATACTTAGAACGATCTTCTTTTTTTACCTGCATTAGAACACGCGCTTTTTGTTCCTCTAAAGCCACAAGGAGACTTCTTCTCTCTTGAAGGAGTTTCTCGACTTCTTCTTGGACCTGTCTCAGTTCTGAATCTTTCTGCTTCAATAATTGTTCTTTTATGAGGATATTTTCCTGAGGGTAGAATTTCCAGACAGGAGCCACAAAAAATGGTCAGTATAGCCTTTCTTCCTAAAGTAAATCATTTGATCCATTGCATTTATTGCTTTCAGTCACAGTTACTTGATGACAGTACCTCTTTTCTCTGTTATATAAACGGAAAACTTAAGCTTATTGTTACCTGGCAATGGGAGTGTTCCTCTTCAAGTTTAAAAATATCCATGTGGTGAGTTTCGTTTCTATCACCTTCTGAACAGTCTTTATCAGTTTGTTGTGCTAGACAGACAGCTTTCAGTCTCTCCTGCCAATCTTTCAGTCGCTGCCTGAAAGAGAGACTTGTAGATGGACCAGAGATGTCTGCCAGCAGAACTCCAGCTTCCTGTGCCAAGACGAGGTACTGCCCTGCTTCCTCTTTGCCCACTTTCTCTGGCTCAGATATCCTGATCTGACTGGACTGATCAAGGCCGTCCACCTCTGAACATTTCCCTGCAGTCTTCATTCTCTCCATCTCCACGTCTCTCTCCTTCTCTTTCAGAAGCTCTCTAAGTGTCTGTAATTCATACTCCAGCTCCTCCAATCGAGCTTCTCTGGGGTGCCAGGTTGTGAGGCATGATTTAATCTCAGTTTGAGTGGATACTGCTCCTGGACAGTTGTGAATACGACGTGCCTTGGATGCAAACTGCAGAACGTTCAGTGTTTCAGCGACAAAGTGGTGAGATGGGCTCACACATGCCACCACCAGCGTGCGGGCGGTGCCTCCCAGTGCATCTCGTAGCAGACGGGTGATCTTGGCATCTCGGTAGGGTATATGTGCAGATGGTCGACGATTTCGACCCTGTTCAGAGAGGGCCCGGATAACGTTTCCCAAAGCAAGCAGGCCTGTGTTGATATGGGAAGACTCTTTGAGTTGTGTCCCCGTGTTTGCTGTTTTTCCAGCACGTTCTGAACCAGCTAGGTCAACCAGGCATAATTTAGAGGACATTAGTGAGGAGTTTTGGTGGCAACAGATGCTGACATGAAGGGTGAGGATGGCATGAGAGCGACTGGAATGCTCATTCATTCCTGTAGTGCCGGTGTGGCGCAGGGCATTTCCAACCATTAAAACACTGAGCAGCTCCTCTGCAGAAGTGACAGCCACCTCTTTGACTCCCACCACCACTGAAAACACACACAAAAGAAATTTAAAAAATGCTTAATATGTTGTTGAATAACCTCTGGTCTCTAAATATGAACGTCCTCAAGTGGAACAAGATGGTAAGTTGAAAATAAGGAGAGATTCCTCACATTTGCTTGCCAGTCAGAACTTTTTAAAGATTTTCAATACCTGTATTTCCCTTCTCGTCTTCCCTGATATGAAGCTCTTTTTGGGTGGTGTGGAGCTCCAACAGGTCTCGAAGTTCCTCTTTGTACAGCTCGATGTATGAGACTCGCACCGTTGTTTCCACACTATCGCTGTTCTTCCTCCTCTCCTTCAGCAACAAGAACAAATCCTGGGCTACACGGTCGATTATTCCTCCCTCTTCGTCTGAGAACAGATTTCAAATAAAAGGAGATGCACTTATTAAAGACTTGAAAGATGGCCAACTATTAGACTGAACTGAACTCATATAACAAGTTTTAATCTAACTCAGCAGAATCAGCAAATTGCTAGTCAGGGGGGTCACTCTGTGAACAGTGTAAAAGACTAAAACATGAAATCAAGATTGTAATGTTTAAAAAAATACAACCAAACAAGTACTTTTACAGAAGTCAACCCATACACAGCCTACTTTGGATATCCCCACTGACACTATTTAATTATAAATAACACATAAACCCAGGGCGGCACGGTGGTGTGGTGGTTAGCACTGTCGCCTCCCAGCAAGAGGGTTCTGGGTTCGAATCCCGGGGGAACCAGAGCCCTTCTGGGTGGAGTTTGCATGTTCTCCCTGTGATTGCGTGGGTTCTCTCCGGGTTCTCCGGCTTCCTCCCACAGTCCAAAAACCTGCATGTTAGGCTGATTGGAGATTGGGGAAATTGCCCTTAGGAGTGAATGTGAGTGTGAGTGGTTGTTTGTCCTTGTATGTCCTGTGTGTTGCCCTGCGATGGACTGGCGGACTGTCCAGGGTGTACCCTGCCTCTCGCCCGTTGACCACTGGGATAGGCTCCAGTTCCCCCCGCGACCCCAACAGGGAATAAGCGGTATTGATAATGGATGGATGGATGGACATAAACCCCTGAGTCTATGCATGGGAGACGAAATAGGGAGACGAAATAGTGCTCCGATACGTCATTTGCATTTTAAACTATTATCTTTGTTAGTTACCTGCCAGGTATGTTAACTTACCCTGGTTCCTCCCCCCCAGGGTGTAAGTCTTGCCGGACCCCGTCTGTCCGTAACAAAAGACGGTGGCATTGTAGCCGTCCACCAGCGACCCCAGCAGCGGCCGGACGCCGCTCAGGTACACCTCGTCCTGGGTGGCTGTCGGTCCGAACGCGTGGTCAAAGGCGAAGAGGCGGTCCGAGCCGAGCATCACCCGGGCGGAGTCCGGCACCACTCTCACACATACCCGGTGGTGGTGGAGGACTTCTCTGGGCAGCAGGGGACGGATGCGGACCGCCACCCGGACACACTCTTCGCTCATGAGCGGGGAACCACACCTGAACCCACTCCGGGCCAAACACCTGACACCCGCGCTGTGGGAGGCTTTAAAAAGTGACGAAAACCGCGCGGCCTACAATTTAAGGAGTCAAAAACCTGGACAGTGTTTTCATCCGCGGACCTTTTTGACACGTTCATCTCCACATGACGTTTGTTTGGGCTTTTCGGTTTCCCGGGCAACCGTTGCCCGCCGTGACGCAGCAGGCAAAAGAGAAGAGGACGAGACGTTCGGGACGGTGTCCTGAAGGCAACAGCGCCGTCCTCTGAGTGAAACGATAACACTATACAGATTTTATCAGGGGATTACTACGGTCCCAGCCGCTAAACTTCATCCTACCACTTATGGTTCGACCCCTGAAAAGAAGACGCAGAACCATTGCACATTCTGATAGGACAAAGACTATCTGGATTTGACAGAAATGGAACCTGAATGCACCATTTTTAATTGAGGTTGACTTACACTGCAATAAATCCGTTGATAATTGAGGTTGATAATGAAAATGACAAGACATCTCTACATGAATTGTAATAACAATATCCAGATCAGAAGAGTAGATGATGAGGAAATATCTTTATTATTCTACTGAAGCAGTTACCTTAAAGTCATGAACACCATCAACCAAAAAATCTAAACTTTTTTAAGTGTTTAGTGAGCACAAACACGACTGGCTTCATCCCAAGGAAATACATTACTGCTAAGGCAGCAGGCTGCAAAGTGCATTTCCCAGAATATCTGTCTGCCAGCAGTCTCATCAGTAGTAAATGCAGCGCGTGTGGTGGATGGGAATGTGGGCCATCTCGGTGTGATGCTGCTTGGCAAACGGCCACAGGTAGAAGTCAATGATCGCGGAGTTGACATTGCAGGTCTGGCCGTCTCTCTCCTTCACCAGCTTGAAAAGATGTTCTTTGATCAGTTCCACAGACCAAATGGAACAACCTCTGATCTCAACCTCCCGCCGGTCACCTGAACACAGCAGCTCCCCTGAGAGAAATCATACACAATCATTTTGAAATGGTAGAAGTCAAGACCAGAAAAATAGCTGCGCATAGGATCCCTCACCATTCTTCAAAGCTTGCATCAATGTGTCAGAGTATCGCAAAACTCCGAAGTAGACGAGCGCCTGAGGAACTCGGTAGTCTGCAAACATGGTGAGCCAATCTATGTTAATGTTTCCCTGTCCTCGGGCCTCCATGACTCCCCAGAAATCTGCCACTAGGATCTGGGCTCGCTTGTAGAATGAGATCCTTTTGCCCTGAAACAAATTAAAACCAAGAAAATTAGGAACATGTTTATTCGTTAATTATTTATTTCTCACCTCGGATAAAACAATACCTGCATTTTTGCAAAATCTATCATTTTAACCACCATTCCTTGAAATAGGAAAGTTATTTTTTAAAAACAATTAAATGCGTAAAAACTACATTATAAACTTGCCACTCTGATTTTGGCCAGGAGATGGAACTCATAATCCATCTGATATTAACCAAATGCGGACATTTTTTCAGAGCCCCAGACACTTCTGACATGCTCCCAAAATGTTTTATGCATTTTCAGCTGGTAGGGATTCAAACATTTCTAAAATCTTTTGGAAATCGAACATTTGCACACAGATGGGAACTCGATAATAGCTATTCAACCATCTACTATGTAGGGAATAACCTTCATTATCTGTGGCATGACTGTAGCATCTCAACAATTTTTAAAAATGGTTCCACAGAATTCCTGCCTCATACGTAGCTTCATCCCTGTAGGATGGGATGTTTTCCACAATGAACTCCACCATCTGCTGGGCATCGTTTCCAGCTTGGCTGATGAAACTTCGGAAACTTCCACCATGTTTCAGCAGCACATGGCCCCCTTCTGTCAGCACCTTGTTAGACATATATTCAGGCCGTTAAACACTGTTTATTTGTCCTCACAAAGGGAATGTCACATTTAAAACTATTCAAAAATGGCCCTGTACATGTCATTATGAGATTTTTTGGACCTGGTGGCGCTCCTGAAGCATCGGCATTGGTGTGTCATTGTCTGATCGAAGGACGTGTCCCAACTCCTCCACACTTATCTGAGAGAAGTACTTGGGGTCAGTAATTGGTATACCTGTGCAGAGTGAAAAATAGCCAGCAGGATTTATCTTCAGCAAAGAACAAACACAGAGGACAATGAACAACCTTAAAGTTATAATACGATGTAATGATTGAGCTATATCTATTCAGTAGCCATTGCTCACAGGAAGCTCCAAAGATTTAATTTGTTCTGGTGTCATGCTGTCAACCGTTAAGATTCACACTCTGAAGCAGGGTAACCTGTGCTTTTCAGAGAGGAGCTCTTGTACCTATTAAGGCCAGAGTGAGCACACATGGAGCGCTCCATTCCATATCAGACATAATTGATTAATATCCGGAGTCATTCGCTCTAATTATAAATGATACTCAGACTCATGCAGAGCTATAAGCAGTTTTCCAGCAGCCTAGGCACAAGCAAAGGGCACATACACAATAACTGGCTGTTATCAGATCACACAGGCTGTATCTGACCCAGAGCAGACATGGGTAAGATGTAGCCAGGGGCCACCTGCAGGTATCGGAATCTGGCCTAAAATGTCCTTTTATAAAAAATAAATAAAGAAAACATTTAAAAACCAGCACCTACAACTTTTAGGTGAAAACAGTCCACATACCACCACTTTAATTGACGAAAAACAGTGTAGCCTATAATTTAGCCTGAGCTGTTTGTCTGCCCTCTTGTATCTTGGAAATGAGGGCATATTGCCTTTGCTGTGTCTGAGCACACTGCTTTAATGGTCACTGATGCTCAGACCTGTTTAATACAGAGGAAAACCAGGTTATGGTGAGAACACCTGATGCTCTCACCTTCATCCATGGCCCGGGTAATGGAAGCACACAGGGTCATGTAGCCTGTGTAAGTGGTGCCTTTGTAGGTCACCTCACACTGTTGATTTTCCTTCTCTGGCCAAAAGGAGAAGTTCATGGTGTCTACCACAAACACCCAGTTCAATGCCTGTAGTTTTAGAATAGAGAATACTAGAACAGATGCATGAACAGGCGGAGATACTTGTGTGAAAAAACAGTCATGATACTTTAATAAATAAAACCTTAATGCATTAGTGTTTCCTTATGATAAATCGGAATTTTTAAGTGGGTTAAATGGAAAATGCCCCAAAAAGAAGTCACTTCCTCAGAAAAAGACTCAAAAACACGTCCGAGACTCTGACTCGGACGTGTTTTTGAGTTTTATGTCATGCTTTGTTTTGTCCTTTAACACAATGCTGTCATTATAAACTGGATTAGATATTATTTTTCTTCCCTTGTGCTTTTTATTAATTTTGGGCTGTTCTTTGTCTAACAGTGAAGTAATAGTAAAAGCTCACCCATTACTGAGAATGACCAATTAGAATTGAAATAAAGTTTCCTAAACCAGTGTTTCACATATATAAAACACAATTGAAACTAATGCTACCACAAATATTTCCATCATCTTTCATTATATTACAATTAGTTACTGATGAGCTATTTGCTTCATAAATAATAGTAAAAATCTATGTTTTTAACCTGAGGCCAAAAAATAATAACCTATGGGGAAATGGATGACAAAACAAATAAATATACAGCATATGCTAAAAGATGAATTTGAATTGATTTGTTAGATTATTACCAGTCAGCTTAATTATGGTTTTTAATACAGTCCTCCAATTGCCTTGATTAACTGAACACGTAACAAGATTTCTATGTACCACATGGTTCACTCCTTGAGAATTAAGTAATAATTTAATATTCAGGGGGACACTTGGTGCGGATAAAAACTCCCCTGGTCTGAGGTCGGTGCAGGGGCCAGTGGGTTTGCCGTTTTCCAGCCACTGGCGGTCAAAGCATCACTGTGTCTGAGATCATACAGCATCTCAGCCACCTTCTGAACTCCTGCGTCCATCACAAACACATCACGACTGTGCTCTGCCACGAACTGCCCTGACTCTCTGGGTAACAGAGGTTTTTCCATGATGGGTGGGGCAGAGAAACTACAAAAAAAGAACACAAGCACCTATTAATATGATACTCTTTGGTGATGATACATCACACATATATGAGTCTAAAGTGTACATAAAGATTCTATAAAAACAATCAATAAATAAATACATAATTTGGTATTTACTGATTCATTATTGATAGTAAAAAAAAAAAGTCTAAATGGAGCACTATTTGCCTATTGCCTTGTACGATCATGCTTGACTGGGTGCTCAGAGATTTGGAAGGCTGCGCCCTATGGTAGTGAAACCTACCGCAGCCTACAATTTCTGAGGAAGACCATTTTAAAGATCATTTCCTTGCAACGAAAAGCCACAAAGAGATGATTGACCAGGCTTTTCAGGCACAGGCCCTGCAGCCCAGTGTGAGACGACACCACTGGCCTTAACCTACGGTAAATGGATCATAGTTTATCTGAGACATGAATGAAAATGTAAAAATGACCTAAAATATAATCAAAGGTGGAGAAGAGAGAGAAATGAATAAAATGGTGAAAAAAATCAGGTAATCACTCAGGAAGCACACATATATCAGCTCCAGACTATGTTGCCTGCATACATCAGTGGGGGCCACTGTCATCAGATGATGTTACTTAACATCTTCAAAATAATAGTATCTTATCATCCTGATGATATTATTTATCTGATGATCTGACTGGTTTTGTTGTATTTACATTTTACACCTGGAATGAAGCACCTGAATTAAACTGGCAAGGGTTTTAATTAGCAAAAACTCTTGAGAAACACTCTTTTTTTTAAATTAACCTATGGTGTAAACGGTCACAGTAAAGCTTTTTAGAGCTATTTTTTATCCATTAACTCCGATACAAAGACCAAGTGACACAGGGCTTACATGAATCAAATCTGCTCAGCTAATGTTTCCGCTGTAGTTGTTTAAAAGGGATCAAAGGGGAATTCATTCAAAAAAACGGTATGGTTGATCAGCTAAACATTAGTGCATATAAATACAAAAGGAGAGTATAATGATTCAAAACAACCGCAAAATCCTCAACATGCCACGCTTTGCACGGTTTATGATTGTGGGCAGTGTGTATCAGTCTTTTGAAGAATGAATTAAGGGTGCTTTTTGGTATACCCTTTGATATAAGCACATGTAGTAGAATTGATAAAAGTAAACACTGTATAAGTTCATTCACTTTCAACGACGCTAAGATAATTTGGGCCCCTGTGAAATGTTCGTCTGTTTTCTTTCATACACTTCCTTTTCCACGTCGTATATGTGTTATCACGAGGTTTGACTGAGGAGGGACAAAGTACATGGGGTGAATGAATATTTACGTTGCCGCCATGCCTTTATTATGTTACCGTAACTCCTAAGCTTTCGCACATCACAAGTTACATCATGAATTCAAGCCGTTGTATATATACATGTGCTATATACATATACACACTTACTTTTCATAAGAAACGTAGTTTATTCCCTTTAACTCGAGGCTGTTTTTATATGCATCTGCGAAGACCAGCCAGCTCGCGCTTTTCACTACCTGATTTTCAGCTATTGACCAATCAGAACCAAGGCTTTTGTGTTCGTCACTAGTTGATGAACCAATCATAACAACATAGAGGAGAAAACGGGAAGTAAGTTCATGGACTATAATTGTACAATCAGTAGCGCCGTGTATTGGCCAAGCTTCCCGAACCCGTGTATAGAATATAAAATGTGACATATTTCTAAAGTTTATGACGTTAATTAAATTCAGGAACGTAGATTTGAAATTATTTTTCTCTCGGTGTACAAAAAACATCCATTTGCAAAACTGACCGTTCATCTTGTAAGATAATTAACCATTCAGAGTTCAGTAAAAAGTGGCATTATCTTTATTTGTTTTACAACTTGACAATGTGAAATCCGTAGCATGGAGAGCAAACCAATGTAGAGCACAGGGATATGCAAGGACAAAAAGAAAAACTTCTTTCTATCATTTGTCAAATTTCCAACAAAACACCATAACCAATTTCTAGCTTCAAACGCAAATGTTTACATTTGTGGTGTTGCTCAAATTATTTTGGTTTATATAATCACAACTACAACAGTCATAAAAATTAGACTGTCCTCTATTCGGTGTGCACCAGACAAACATAGCAAAATCCATTTTACCACATGAAGTTCCCCAGAGCTCTTTAAAATGAGAAAAAGAAATTACATTCTGCATGTTGCACAGAGTGGTAGTTGGGTACAAGCGTGTGGAAGGACTGACAACAAAAAACATGCCAACCCACGCACACTGACATGCGCATATGGGATAGATTCACAGAGACACAAACAGACATTTAGTTATAAAAAAAAAACAACCAAAAAAACCCTAAAAAAAAATAAAAGTTATGCGTACTCTTGTTGTTTATTCTGTTGTAGTCAGATATTTTTGATATATGTGTTAGAAAAAGCAAAATCTGATAATCTATTGGGCTAAACTTTAAAATGCAGGTAATCTACATTTTCTTTGACGCACAGGAATGTTTTGACATTTATTTCATTAAAAGATACAAAAAAACAAAAAAAACACCCACAATTCAGAGAAACAGTCTGAAGGGGATGTTTAGGGTAAGGGCAGAAAAGTTGAGGAGGAAAAGAAGGTGTGAGGGGAGTCACACACACACACACACACACACACATCTGAGCCTGCTTCAATCCGAGCCTCCTGGACCTACAGCAAATGACCCGAGTACTGCTTCACGCTGAAATACAAAGAGGAGAAAAATATTTCAACATGTACAACACATAAAAAAATAAAATAATACAGTTCACAAGCAAATGACAGCATCGATATACAAATATGTAACTGTGGGAGGATGAAGAATGCTTGGCAGAAGGAGACAGAGAAAGGCAGCCAGAAAGGGGGTGAGCATCTGACAAGTGGCTGAGGAAGAGCATGAAAGAAGGAAAAGAGGGGTGTGGTTAGTCCTTGTGTCCAAGCAGGTGCAGTTCACTGGAAGAGGAATAGAGGAAGAAAGAGGGAGGCAGGGTTAGTTACCATAGCAACACTACACTACTCATGAGACAGGGCAACAGGTTTACAGCTGTATTAGCATTTAGGCAAAGCTCAGATGGCATCAACAAGGAAGTAGTGTGTAATATACGTGCCTACTGGTTGCCAAGGGAGACAGAAGAGGAGGAGCCTGTGCTATTTGGCAGACTGTGATTTGTTGTCGGTTAATCTAACTAAAAACAACAAAATCACTAGTCTTCCACACAGCAGCAGCCAGGGGAAGAATCAATCCACTCCCTGCTTCACAGTGAAACGGCTTTGATGGCAAATAGACATTTTTTACCTCATTTCTAAATTATATTCACTTGGAAAATGAGGGTATCATGTCAGAAACATTAACCCTCAAAAAGAAACTAAAGTAGAAAATAATAAATCCAATTTATGTTTGCCAACTCTTTCACAGCCATTTCATGTAAGAGGAAGGTTTGAACTAGTTGCAGGTTGCATGGAAAAGGAAGGGGTTAGTGAAGAAGATATAGCAGGCAACAGAACTGAACCCCACAAAAAGTGGGCATCCAAGGCAATTTCAGAAAAGATCATTACATTTACAAACTTCAAAGTTCTCATCAATTTCAACATACTGAACAATAATAACCATCTTTAAGCATATGCGATTCTGCTTACAATGTAGCCACGTTAAAGCAACATCTGTACTTCGAATAAGCTATAATCCTGTGAGCTCAGACCACATTCTGAGTCTGAGCAACAGTTTTACTACTGCTATACTAGCTATTATTAAACAAAAATAGCTGACGAAAAGACTTGCCTATTCTGTAGAAGGTACTGAGCATTCTGTATCTGATCCTGGGTGCCAGTAATAGTAATGATTCGGTCTTCAGAACCTTCCAGGGGTTCATCGATCTTGATGGAGGCCCCTGACTCATGGCGAATCTGTTTGATCCTCTGGCCTCCCTTACCAATGATAGAGCCAGCAAGCTATTTGGGAGTAGGAGTTCGAAGAGAAAAAGAAAGGGGAAAAAAAAGACACTACCATGATTGTCAACCCAAGAAATTATATGTTTCTGTTACAATTCATACTTGATGGCAACTATGGCTGTATTCAGTGTGGATGTATAAAAAGATTATATATACACACACACGTGTATAAATATATACACACACACATTCAAATAGGTGGTTACTTGGCTATTGCACTTAGAATACATACATGATATATGTATGAAACAAAAATGCCAATACCACAATCAAAGGAAAATAAGGTTTAAGACTTGTAAGGAGCTTATAGAAGGTGAAAACTCACATCTTTAGGAATCGTCACTTGTGTGGTGATAACAGGGCCACCCATGTCATTATAGGAGCCACGTCCACCTGTAGGAAGAAGTAGGGACAGGTTCAAATCAAGTAGATATAAAGAACAGCATTCAAGATCCATATGTCTTAACAGCCCTTCACATGACTCAGCACATTACTTAAAACAATATAGATGTACAGACTCACCTGACTGGTAGCTATCCCAGGAAGAACTGTTGTCTAAGTAGACAGTAGTAGACAGTAAGTAGTGGTCAATGGTAAACACCAGGACAACTTTTACATTCTTAAAACAAAGACTGTTAAAGGCATACAAAAGCTGTCTAAATAAAATTTTATTTAAAGACATTAAAAAAAAACAATAATAATCAACAGCCCTAATCATTAGTGTTTCTTTCTGCTACTATACCATGTAAAAGTATGGTCTTTAGTCTTAGGGAAGCTCATGACTCCATCCATAAAATGTCAGAGAGAATGAAAAAGAACAGAACTTACCATATCCACCACCACTCTGCAAAAAACAAACAAAAACACAGAAGTGTTAAAGACCCAACAAACCATTTCTTTAACATCAAAGATCCCATCAATATGAATAGACGACTGTCAGCATAAACGTGTAGGAAATGCAGCAGCCTCGCTCATGGAGTAGACTCCACTAAAAGCCACCCAGTTTTCATCCATAAGACAGGCTCCTCCTTCTTCCCTCCCTCCCTCCATCCCCCTTTCCATCTCTCTTTGCATCTCCATGAGCCTCCATATTCAGCTGCTGCTGTCACCAGGGCAACAAGCGATTCAGAAAGCTGTTGCTGAGCAACAGCAGGCAGTATCCTGCCAGGTCTCAGAGAGGGAGGGAGAAAGAGGCAGAGAGAGACCTTCCAGTCTGTCAACAAAGCATTATTAGTGCTTAGCAACCAACCATGGCCACCCCCACTATCCTCTCTCTCTTTACAGGAAAAACAGGCTGGCCATGAAAAGTACACAGTAAGAGGGCAATTATAGTAGATGATTATTGGGTGTCTCTGGCTGTGGTGATTATGGTCATTTGGTGCAATGGCTTGTACCATGCAAAATCTGGCTTGGATCCAGGGCCAGGTCTTAGACTGAGTGCATGTACATGATGGGCTCAAGTGACCAGCCATGGTTGCACTGTCAGCGAACCACTAATGTCGTCACAGGACAAATACTGCATAGAGCTATGACTGACCAGTAAGCTTACTGTGGATGCTTGCCCCTTTTTAGATGCTACTACGAGAGCTGCATGCATTTAGCAAAGGGTCACTTACCATGTTATCGCTATAGCGATCTGGTCTGCCTCTTCTGTCACTGTTGATGGGAAGGGGAAACACAAACGGGCAGAGAAAGAGAGAGACAGAGATGTGGGTTGGAGTGTGAAAAATTAGAAAATGCTCAGAAAAATAATGCATGACAACATTCCACAGAAAATTTGTGGACTAGGTCAAACTGCACACACGCTGAGCGAGATTACAGTATAAACACATTTCCTCTCAACCATCTTCCCACACAGTAACAGGAACAGCTCTGACAGTGTTATGGTGAGAGGAGTGACAGGTGGTGGTGGTGCTGATCAGAGCCAAGGGCTGCTGGTTCACCCCCAATGAATGAGCTTAATCACAGAATTAGCTAAGAGATGCATATGGATTTAGTTTGCAATCTTTTTTGTCCTGGAAAATATTCATGCACATGTGTTAAAATCATGTCAAACAAATGTCAGCTTTAGGCTGAATGACTCTCTGGATTTGTTCAACAGTATTTCTCTGTCACTATCAACAGGCGACTGTCTAGAAATGATTTCTTAGCACCCTTTTACAATATTTAAAATAAAGGATAAAGGAAATCAAGCCGAAGGCATTCTTTTTTGAAAAGGACACCACAAAAAAGTGTTTTTAGTTCATAAAAAAAATCATTTGGGGTGGATACCAGAAAAAACAATGGAGCGGAGGGTGAAAAGGGGAAATGTTCAGGGATACGTCAACACTTTCATTTTCCTTTTAAGAATATAATTGTCTATGCTTAAAAATCTGCGATCAAAAGGCAAATGCCCACATATAGTATCAACAAGCTGTGATTGCTACACCTCATCTTTCATTACATTTAACATGAGACCAAAGAAAATCCAAATGTTAAAGTATCCCTGTTAAGATTGGTTGAGAGGTTTGATTGAGGGGTGGAACAGAAACTTACTTTGACCTGTCATCTGAGCCACGGTACGAGTCATAGTAACGATCATCTCTGTGGGCGAGGTGGAGATGGGAAAAAAAAACACACAAATACAACCAGACATATACCGATGAGCACATACACTTAATGAAGTGAAAATCATGAATAATATTTTTTCTGGCCTATGAATGAATACTGGTCTCACTCTATCCAACACTACAGAATGTAGAGGGGTAATTCTGATATAAAAAGAAAAGAGACAATATTATCTATAAAGAAATAAAGCATGTGAAGTTATGTATAGACTGACAAAACAGAGCCTAATAAAAGAGCTTAAACACTGCATGACTAAAAACAAAAAGGACCCTTCTGCATGAAGGAGGTTCATCTGGTTCTGTGGTCCCCTTTTATGCCCATTTACAATATTCAACCAATGTGAAGTATAAACAAGTTCCATTCTGATTAGGGGCCCCTTACAGTCAGAGGAAGGAAAAAAATAACAAAAACTCAAGTGACAGAGGAAAGAACTGTACATTAGGTATACCCATCCCTTACCCTCCTCTGTGTGGGTGTCCCATTGGCAGGTTACGTCCCCGACCACTTCCTCTTCCAACCCTACTTGGATGGGGTGGAGGAGGACCTCGGCGGGGGCTCATTTCTTCATAATCATGGCGGGATGGAGGCGGCGGTCCTCGTCCTCCCCTGCTAGAAGGCATTCGGTCATATCCACGGTCACCTATGCTGGACCTGCCACCTCGCATGGGGAAACCTCCCATGAGCCTTCGGCCGCCCCCCCCTCTCCTCAAACATCATGGTAAATCCACCATATTCATACGTTTCGTCATAGAAGTTGGGGTCGTAGGGTTGTGTGCGGCCTTTAATAGGTGCCTAAAAAGAAGTGGGAGTGAAAGACAGTTAGGCCTGCTTAGGAAAAATGTAAACATGAAAGCATACCAACTAATAATGTTACATGGCTAAAAAAAAATTTTAAAAAGCCGACATTCAGATATAAATCGGCCACAAAATTCATTCTAAAATACAAAAAAAAGCATAATTACTTCAGAAATTAGCTCCAGCATAGTCTTGATACACTCCACCACCCTCTCCATTTTGCCACCAACCAGGACGACACGGTCTGTGGACTGGGGACAGCACTCCTGAAACAGCTTGATGCTGGTCTTTGTGTTCTGGAGATGACAGTTGAAAAGGCATAGATGAATAGGAACATACACACACACACATATACATATATACACACACACACACACACACACACAATTACTGCTCATTCAAACCCACCTCACGGAGCTCCTTGATCTTTGCTCCCTTCACCCCAATGATTGAGCCGGCCAGGCTCTGGTGGATCAGCAGACGCAGCTCACAGTCGAAATCCATACCATTGTATTGCTGGTACTGTATAAAACATCAAATATTCATACCATGTTACGCACTGTATTTTTCAAATACAGGCAGAAAAGTTCCAAAACCACTTAAGCCTTGTACTGGTTAACTAAAAATAAGAACAACAGAAAGGAAACAGCAAAATGCTTACAGAAAATGTATGGACATCATTAACCATAACAAAAAAAAAATAGTAGTGATATATATATATATATACACAAAAACACACTCACACACATCACGGAACTCGAGAGGAAAAAAAGAAAAAGAAAGCCAAAGCCTCACCTCTTCTAATGTTGGGATGATCTTGAGCAGAATTTCTCCAACAGTCTCGATGTCTGCACTGATGCTCAGGATTCTTCATATTTTATCCACCAATGACGAAACGGAGCACAGTGGGAGAGAGGGTGGGGTTGGGATGCCAGTGGGACATCCAAAGGGAAGGAACAATGTTTCATATTAAAGAAATCAATACAAGCCTTTTTCAGAAGCGAAAACGGCTAACCTTATAACAAACTCAGATTATCAAGACAAATTAAATGGTAAGGTTGCTTGTCAGACTTTGCATGCTACATTATTGGTGATCATTTTACATGAGAAGTGCAGGAACAAAAAAGGAAAAAAAGCAAAGGAAAAAAAACTGAAAAAGTACAAGACGGAAAGAAGAAGTCTTGATTAAAAAAAAATTAAATAATTAAAAGAGAAAAAAAGACCCGTAAGAAAAGAAACTGCATTCAGTGACCACTGAGAGAGAAGGACGGGGAGGTTAAAGTTGGAGGAGAATCTAGCAGAAATCAGCCCCAACAGTGCTAGAGAGTTCTACTTTCCAAAGACATAATTTGGTGGATGCATACCACAAAGACTGACTACAACCCCATAAAAAGGGCAACAAAAACATGATGCATGATGAAGAATGAATCAAATCTTTTTTTTCCTCCCCCGTAGTCACATCCAAGTTGTGCTGCCTTAAGATGATACCTTGGACTGTGATTTTACCGATTACATTAATCATTTAAATAGTGTCTGCACCCACCTAAAGAACACAATGACTACACTGATAAGAATCTACACAGTCTGGAGAAGTGAGTAGCGCAGTAGACCGCTAAGGAAAAGCCACAGAACAGATTGCATCAAGATAAACTACGTCTGCCACCATTCAGGTTGACTTTAAGGGGACATAGACAAAAATAAAACCAATAAATAACATAAAAAAGAGATGTGTGGGACAGAGAAAGGTATAATTTACTATCAAATACTTGGCTCAAGCACTCAACTAAAACAAAAAGGACACACACTTGAATCTTAGCTTGGCATTTATGTCTGAATTGATGGGACAAACTAATTAAGCATAAGAAAGCATCACGGGGAAAGAATGGGATGAAGTGAGAAGCAAGAAGGATTATGAAAAAAATAAAAATAAACAAACAACAAAAAGCACCAGTATGTCCCCTCTGAGGGGTGGGGTGAAAATGTGGAGTAGAGTAAGAAAGATCATCATCAATAAAAATAAATCAAACACAAAGACATATTGCACAGACTATAGCAAAGGTTGTAAAGTAGCAGATGTAGATTAAGGAAACCTACAACACCAGCCTAAATTTCAATGCTGACGTTACTTCATAATGGCATGGAAAGGATGTTCACATGGTTTTTACAGGATCAATAGGCAGACTGGACACAACTGTATTTAGGTATTCTGACTCAAGTTAATCTACTTTTCAACAGGTAGGTTTAAATACAGTGACTTGACAGAGGCAGGATTACTACTCAATACTCATTTCTTCTTGTTTGTTTGACCTGGTGTCAGGCAGTGAGAGGGAGGAGCTTAGGGACATACCGCTCAGGCCCACTGCTGTCTGGGACTGACACACTGGCATTGTACTGGGCGCGGCATGGGCAGGGGCCAGGGCCATTCGAGCACAGATGTCAATCAAGTAAGGCGCCCATTTAGGGACAGGGCACGATTATGGGCAGGGCCAACCAGGGTGTCAGGTGGGCGGGCGCAGGAGGGGCCATCCAGAACATGGGCAACAGAGGAGGAAGTGGGCAAAAAAGTAAAGAGTAAAATAATAAACAAGGGAGAGGGAAAAGGAATACATTTTTAATATACAGGCTCTACACTGTTGAAATGTGACTTTATTTTGATTCTCTCAGAGATTGGCTTGTCAAAGAGAGAAGAGGAAACGTGACACTGGAAAAATGGGTAATGGCATTTCAAGAACATGAAGAGTTGAATGTTGGGGGACAAACCAAAGACAGTAAAAGAGAGGGGGAGCACAAACTGGGGAGCTCTAGAGAAAAAGGCAATGATACCGAATGGATTAATATTTTGCCACTTTGCCAGAGCATAACAAAAAAAAAAGAAAAGCTAACCTCACAAACTCTGAACTGTCAACAAAATTAAATTGACCAAATATATGGTGTTGACGGTGCAGCAGTTTTAAAAAAATCATTACGGAAAAACAAATGGTCATGTTATTGAGCTTTTGTGTCTCAGAGCAGCTGAAATGAGAAAAAAAAAAAAAAACTTAAGGAAAAATAAAAATCATAAATAAAAACCAACACCATATGCTATGCAAGAAGACCCCATAAACCCACCACTTGTAACTGCATTATAATTACGAATAATGTATACAATAGTTACGTTTTTTTCAACTAAAGGGCAAATGAAAAAATAAAAAACTGTTGCTGTCCTGTTTTAAGGGCTGAATCAGAGAGGTTGAAGAAGAGAGAAACAAAGAAAATTTCAGAAGTAAAAACAGGTAAAAATAAAAAAAATGTATGAAATCAATCTACTCACATCTGTGCGAAGGGCTTTGATGTTTTTGCCACCTTTCCCAATTACAGCTCCTGCATTCTGAAATAAAAAGAATCCCATAACTAAAGAAAGACAGGGATCCCTGACAAACAGAATACACATAACACTAAAAGGAATGTGAAGAAAAGCTGCATATATACAGACATCTGCATACAATGATTACTAAAAAGGAAGAGATGTTAGCGTAACAAAAAGAAAGCCATTTATCACATGAAGGAGTCAAGAATGTGTCTGTCTAAGTGTGATAGTGTCAAAGACTGAGATAAAAAAAACTAATAATGACATAAGGGTAGAACAGGAAATGTGACATGAAAAGGATGCTGATTTACTTTGCTCTGCAGGAGAATGCGAAGCTCCACCATCTCATCCGAATTCCTGGAGCGCTTGAATGATGTCTGCTCTTCTGCATCCTCAGCAGGACGCTTACCTGGCAAGACGAGATAAAAAACAAACATTGATAACTCAGAGCAAAGTGACAAAAAAAAAAAAAAAAAAAAAAATTGAAAAATAAAAAAAAAGTAAAAAAAAAAAAAAAAAAGATTACACATGACAGTAAATCACATAATCACAAGAATACCACTATAATAGTATGACAAAGGCACATTTTACAAATGCTTATGTGAAAATAAAATATAAAACGTGCCGTTGCTTTATATATATATATATATATATATATATATAAAGAGAAATGGGTTATAAATAAAAATTCACAGAACAAATTTTAAATAAGATTGTGTCTATACCATTAGTCTCTGTGCTGAAAGCTGTCTCTTCCTGCTGATCAATTTCTGTCTCCATGGTCTTCTGTCAGAGAAGGAGAAGATGTCAGCACCTTGATCTGAGACACAGGTGACAGGAGCAGGAGAGAAGCAGGGAAGCAGTCCCTTTGCAGTGCAGTTGTCCACTGCCATATTAAGGATTACAATCAATAGATAAATTAATTAAATAAAGAAAAAAATCAAGCCGTTTGTTGGAGAATCTACGATGAAGCAGAAGACACTAGCAGAAGAACGACACTCACCGATATTTATAACACGAACAAGGGCGTGTTGATGGGCGGATCGAAAAGAAGGAAAACCAAACAGCTCAAGCGACCTGTGGGGGGAGGAGAGAGGCAGCTTTTAATACTGAAATGGAGCCAAAGCAAATGGCTCGGCGACATTGTCCGAAGCGAACATGTACATAAATGCTGTGCTTGTATCATCATAGTCTAACAATACAGAAAAAACTGGGAACTCTACTGTAGTAGTCGACCACAAAATAATATTTACAGGACAGTTTGGTCAAAGCGTGAATGTCACAGCCCGGAAATCAAGAAATGTGTTACTGATTCAACTGCGTTTCTTAGTTATGTATTAGTGAAACAACACTACAGCTTCGTTTCGGCCTGAAGATAATCTAACCAATACCAGTAAATAAGTTGTTAAATTATTACACCACATCGAAAGTGAACGATCTCAAACGAACCCAACCACCATTATCTCAGTCGTGGTTAACGTAGCTAATTAGCCTAGGGGAAAAAGCATTAGCTTAAAGTTTTTTCGATCACTCATTCAACTTATTCCAAAACACTTTACAAAAAGACGGCATATTATGTTTAGATACATAACACTAACCTAATGCTGAATTTGAAACAAAACAATAATTCGACCAAAACACCGACCACAACGAGCTAGCAGCTAGCTATATTCGCCATGTTGCCTTAGTGTGGCTGAACACAAATGGTGCTAGCTAGGGTAGCCACACAGGTAACGTTCCCGCGTATAAAGAAAAACAGTTACGTTACTAACTAACTTAGACAAAAGACTCATTCATTTAAATTAAATATTAATTCTGCTGGAATGCGTCTACATTAGCTTACCTGTAGCAAACAAAACTGGAAAAAATAACGTAAAACACAAACCTGCACTGCAACACTTCGCTCGTCCCCTTCCTTCTCTACCGAACTTGCAATCTACAATCCATTAACCGAGTACTGATTCGTTAAAATGACAGCAAATCAAACTTATTTCAATTCCAATTGGTTAAAGGGAGTGTCAATCACAGAGATTAGGCGTTACCGTAGTCAATATACGCCCTGTTTCCGGATGCGGATATGGACTTCAGTAGCCGTTTAAGCTATTCGTGTTAGAAAGAGTGAGCTGTTGGATCAGTGTCCATGATGTTGTGAATGCATTGTAAGAACTGATTCTTTCATTTTGAGATCGTTTACTGTGTTAAAAAAATGTATACAATCTTGCTATTTTCTAACTGAAAACATAGCTGCCGTAGGATCTTTTTTGCTAATAGGACATATTTCCTAAGTCAATTTTTTGGCGCCTTTGCAGTCTATCAGATTACATCCTGATACAAGCGGCTGCTTTAGTAACCTTTAACACAACATTTACTTGATTATAAGAATAATTTACCGGTCAATATTTTATTTTACAAATTATATGTTGTAGTTGTTTGCATGTTTCTATCACCATCTTTTCCTATCGCATCCATGCCATCCCATTATTATCAATGCTGACATTATAAATAAAAAATTCTCTTTTATTGAAAAAAAGCAGCTTAAAGAGGAGACCCCCTTTAAACCACACTCTAGGTTCCTTTAGATTGAAGTTAAACTTACTATTACCATTTATATACTCTTGGAAATTACTAAGATTAGATCCAAACTTTTCTGCATTTTTTAAAAAGCACTGTTTTCATTAAACAACTATTACATCTAAAGTCTAATTTAGCTGAAAATGTTATTGGGATAGAATAACGTAAAGTAATACAAGGTCATATTAGTAACTGAGCAGAAGATTACACCATTTGGCTTAATTTCCTGTTGGTACACTTATCAGAATTTGAAGTTGAAGAATATTTTGTCATTCTTAGGTTGATGACAAGGATGCCCCCAGAGACTCAGTCGGTTGTATGCGCTACACAAGCCTGGCTGCTGTCAACATGGCATGTCCAGGTGCCTTTTGCCTGGCTGGAGGCTTGTGTGGAGTGGATTAAAGGAGAGGCAGGTGGAGTGGCTCGTCTGGCGCAGCAGCAAATCAATCAACAGGTAGGCTGAATATGTGTCTCGCCCAGCGTGAGTCCATCGCACTGCCTTGACAGTAATGTTGACATTGATTTCTGAGTTGAGTTATTGTTCTGTGAATGGAGTTTGTATAATTGTTAAATTTGTTTAGATACGTAGGGAGTTGATGGTTGACTTTGTTTCCCCGTGTGGCTCTGAACATGAGTGTCTTCCTCTTATCTAAACCTTCTGGCTTCATGACCAACACTATACATGATTTATTCTCGCCAAACTCCACACAAGCTATATAAGCTTGTGAAAATGTGTCATTCTGGTCGTCTGGAGTTCAGTTCAGATCAGTCAAAAACGAAAAAGATCCACAAAACATTGGAACACTGTAAAAATGTTGACTATTTGTGTAACCTCTCAGTAATTTAAACAACTGATATCAGCTATAGGCATCACAATTCACTTAAGTTTCTAAATACATTAAGTTAAAACTATATGACCTTTAAGTCAATGTGGAAAAGACATTTCATGTATGTTCTTTCTTATGGCAAGGAGGGAGAAAGTCTGTTGAAGAAAGAAGTCTGTATGAAAACCTCAGAAAATAGTCATACAGTAGATTATGTTCTTATTCACAGTGATATAGACATTACATCGAAGTATGCTGTCAGACGGGGCTATCTTTTTATTGAATTTTAGGCATGTCCTAATGGAGATATGTCTGATTTAAAAAAATCAACAATGGTAACTCCTTTTCAGATGAACAGTTTAGATTTTTTTATTGGGCAAAATTTGATCGTATAACGTGGTGAGAATGAACTTAATAATAATTTATCACTATTCAGACAAACAACAAAAGACCACGACAAATTTATCTCTTTACTGCTGAGAACGACATCTTGCTGTAGTAGGTACTGATCAGTACGGTTGTAGAGTGAAAGAACACCTCCTGCTATGAAGAATCCTGGTTTGTGCTCCAACATGTTTACAGCATAGATGGATCTTGGAGTAAACAGCATGTATTCATCATGCTTGGTGTCAGCTGGACCAGCTGGCGGTGGCGTCATGTGGGTATGTTTTCCCGCGCTGACGCATCTTTTATACGCCACACTATACCGAAATATTGTTGCCGAACATCTGTGTCCTTCTGGGGCCAAAGTCCTGTTTTTTTTCTTTTGAATCAGCTACCCGATGGAGATATCGCGTCATTTTTCAAGAAACATCTCTGACCGTGGTGTTGGTTTATTTCAGTTTCCCATATGGTCCCCAGATCTCAGTTATCCAGAGCACTTTTTAAATGTTGTAACTCAGTAAAACTTGAGGGGCAAAACCACAAACAGTCTTCTAACGCATACATCTGTCTGTACGATGTGACATTTTAGGTGATGGATCAGTGGCTGTTGACAGACCTGAGAGACCTGGACTACCCCGTTCTCCCTGAAGGGCTCGCTCAGGCCCAGAAGACGGAGCTCAGAGGCACTTTCTGTGTTCAGGTGCAGAAATGAAAAATAAAATAAAAGCGGCGAATGGTGCAGAGTCTGAATTCGCATTATAATGAGGCACCGCTGGGTTCCAGTTCTCCTAGATAGCAAATGGAAACCCAGCTGGAAACCTCTTGTGCAAATTGTTGGTTAAGTATAGTAATTCACAATGAATCAGAGTGGACGTAATGGGGCTGTACACTGCCAAAGATTTCACAGAGGAGTTCAAGAAATTAGTTCAAAAGCTAAAGGAAACACAAGTGAGAGCCTCTCTCTGCTTTAGGTCGACTCACAGCTGGACGTCAGTCAGCCTGCATACGGTCAGCTGCAGAAGTGGAGGGGTGCCGACTGCACCAATGAGGAAGTGACTGCTGTCACACAGGCCACTCAGAGACCTTGGGAGGCCAAATCCAACCGCATGCTGCTGCTGCAGGTCAGAGGAGTTTCTGAATTTCACTGTGGGCCTTTAGACATGAAACCCGCTGACACAAGTAAGAGTTTCATTACCTTCTGATGGATGCCGCAGAGTCGGTGAAGAATAAGTCCACAGCCTCTCAAACTAAGAGAGTCCAGCCGCTGTGGCAAAAGGTTGTGTTCTCTTTTGAATGCTTAGTCAAGTAAAGATTAAAAGATGGAGAGAAATTATATTTAATTATGTTTTTAAGCAGTAGCTTTCCCAACAAGAGCCATTATGTTTGTTTTACCACAATCTAGTTGTACATTTCTCTACTGATCACAGCAAAGTAGGTTTTAGCACCTCTGTGCTTCAGAAAAAAGGCTACATATGTTTTTCTTATTAACCGAAAAGTATTCTTAACTGCATTGTTATGCTGTTTACCACAGAGTCCAGCACTTATGATCAAGATTATAATTGCTGGACTCTATAGTTTCGTGAAGCGTAATGTTGACAACATCTGCTGCTTTTCTTGACAGAGACAATCAGTAAGCGCACACGCTGGAAGAAATTGCAGTAATATGTTATGCACACTGTAATTTTTGCCTTGGATAAGTAGTCTGGCTGGTGTTGCTTAGAAACGTAGAGGTGGATTTTCAAACTTTTTTACTTTTCTGGCCGTCCTTAGCAAGACCCTCTTTGAGGGTTATTGGACGTAACTACTTTATGGAAGTTTGGTATTTGCTGCAATAATGGATATTGAAGATGTTAAGAGACACTTTGTGAAAATGGAACTGTCACATGTTCCTTTCCTTTAAGCAGCATGACATTCTGGGGGGTTTAGCACCTGAATAAACCTACACATTGTCCTCCACTCAGTGCAGCTTGTGACAATCACAAAAAGACTTCTGTCAGTGGAGAATTCAACTGTTTTTTCATGCTTAGAAATTATTGTACAGTTTGAAGAAACAGGGAAGCAATTTTTCCTTACTGTATTTCAAGAATGTCGGTTTTAAGAATTCTATCATAAGAAATAAAAGAGAAAAAAAATAATTGTATGATGCTTTGTTCCTTAGTCAAACGTGTTCCATCTACTGTGCAGGTAACAGATGGCGTTCAGAGCCTGGAGGCCATGGAGTATCAGCCCATCCCTGCTCTCAGTGCAGCCATCAGGTTATGGATTGATCTGTACAACATTTGATACTTTTATTTGTTCTTTTTAACAGCTGGTTGTACCAAAAATGAAAAAAGATTCATGTCTCCCTAAAGTAAAATAAGAATGAAAATATTTTTGTTGTAACAAATGCAGTTGTTCAAGAGTAATAGAAGAGTTGGTCTTATGTGTCGCTGATTGCATAATTGGATAAATAAAAGACTTTTTTAGTGGAAACGCTGGATGAGACTGAAAAGATGTTCTCTCTCCAGGCCTGGTGCAAAGCTGCAGCTGCATGGACAGATGGTTTGCAGACTCGGCGTGCTGCTGTTGGGTCCATCCAATGTCAAGCTTCTGGGCGGCGAGGTGGAGGACTTGGTGGACAGGAATAATCAGGTGACCAAAAACAATTCATTTTTCACATTTTTTTGTATGTATCGTAATATGAGTCGATCACCTGTTCAGTTTCGCATGCAACTGCATTAAAAGTACATCAGAATGATTACAAAACGGAGACAGGGGCATACAGTGGGATACTGTATTGGACAAGATGGCTCACTCTTACAGGGCAGGGTGCTGTGTCGGACACTGGGCCTTCCTGAGGAGCAGCAGCAGGAGGGGCAGGACGCCCTATCGGAACAGCAACAAGGTACAATCAGGGGCGTTTCTTCGTAGTTTCCATATTGCGTTTTGAATGTTTGAAACTTCTACAGAATGACACCATGACAGCTTGGCCTCCATATGATTCAAAATGTTGTTTTCATATCAAGGAATTCACCTATTGGGTATCAGTACGATGATGTTTTCTTCCTTAAGATAACGAGGAAATGGAGGACCTGGAGGTGGATGATGCAGAGCTGTTGGCTAGTCTGGAAGGGCAGAGGGATGCTGAACTGCTTCATGTTGGACCGTCCCAGGACAGTGGCTACACGACCCTGCCAGAGACCCTCACTATGTCTTCTCTAAGCTCCTCTTTTAGAAGCCCTGGGTCTTTCAGGTGGGCATGTAAAAATGTGTCATCTTCCTGTCTTGATGCATGGTCTCTTTTTTACATCAGGACAGTTTACCTTATCGTCACATGTGGAGTCTTAGCATGTTTATCTTTCAAAGGAAAGCTGTACCCCATGCCTGCCATCACATTTCTTACCTCAAAACATACAAAAGCAGCGCTGATTTCTGCAAAACAGCACAGCTAAAAAAAATCCACATTTTTTCCCACATGAGTCGTGAGCTGTATATAAATGTCTGATTAGATGAGCAATAATATTTGGCAAACACTGACTAAATTCAGTTAAATCTTCTCACAAAGACGAATAGTGTGTGTCCTGGCAGAGAAAATAAAGACTACCAACCCAGTTAAACCCGTTGATTTGTCTTTCAGAAGTGAAACCTCCAGCCGCTCCGGTAGAGGTGCTTTGACCCAGAGCAGCAGAGCTGGTTCCGTCCATGTCAGTCACAATGCTCATGAACAAGACTATGAGATTCATCAAGCCATCCAACAGGAAAATTTAGCAGACGAAGACTTTCCCGATGAAGATTTTGACGATCTGCCCCTGGATGAGTTGGATAGTGTTGTATCTCTGGAAAGGGAGGACGTGACTTCTCAGTCAAATGGGGGTCACAGAGGAACACCCCATAATAACGAAGTGGACCGAGATACAGAACCCCAAAGTGCTCCGTTTGAGACCCACTCTGCAAGTGTCTTTGGCTCCAGATCCGCCGCACAGAAAAGAGACCACCGAGGATGCACGACATGGGCATCAGGGTCCTTCAACCCGGCGCCTTCCAAGCCCCGGCTTTCCTCAGCAGCTTTAGAGGCGTCGCAGGAAATCGGATTTGTGACTAATGATGAGAGGGAGTTCATAGATGACGACATGGACTTGGTTTTTCAAGAGGCTGATCCCAGTGGTCCACAGCCGGACAGGTGCGCTGGAAGGGCTCAGCTCCACGTTGAAGAGGGAGCTGGTGGAGACATAGAGAGCGAAGCAGATGCCAAAGGCTCCCGTTCTGGACTCGGCAACAAACTAACAAAAACAGTCACCGGCACACCTCAAGCGAAGAGTTGCAGCCCAAACACTGCAGAATTAAACAGAGCGTCCTCTGAAACAGACACCCAGAACAACAGGACTGGCCCCGCTGTCACTCTGACCTCTCCACCCTTTACCTACCTGAGCTTGCTGGAAGAATTTCTGTCCAAACCACATCCGCAACCCACTGAGATTAATGTAAAAGCTTTCATCGTGACCCTTCTGGGGAAACTGAGCAGCAACAACTCCGCTTGGAGCGTCTTCGCTACAATATCCGACGGAACTGGTTACCTTGACGTAGAGCTGTCCAACGAGGTTTTGACAAGCCTTCTGGGCTTCTCGGTCACAGAAAAGGGGGTTCTGAAGCGTGACCCGTCCAGGAGGAGCCAGCTGGATGCCGGAATGAGGAGGTGCCAGGAGGAGCTGGTGGACATGTGCTGTATCATGAAAATTGAGGTCGAGCCGGAGGGCAGGAGAGCTGTGGTGGTGAAGGCCGAGCCTGTCGGCGAGAGAGTGCTCCAGGAGCTGGAGCAGAGGGTGAATCAGAGGTGGAAATAAACGCTGTGGAGTTGTTGAATGTAAGTAGGCGATGATGAGAAAATTACCTTCAGAGGAAAAGTATATTGCCCTAAAGCAGAGATGTAAAATTGCCAATAAAACGGAGGCAAATGGTTCGGAAAGAAAATGTATCTTTGGTGTAATGAAATATAAATGTTTCTTTTTTTAGGATTTAGAGAGTCAAAGACCTGACCCGGGTGTCTGATCGGTAAACCAGGTGTCACCATGCATCCCCAGTGACACTCTGCCAGTTGTCGAGAGGATGTCACTAATCTGTTCATTGGGGAGTTGTAGGCTTTAAACTTACTGCCTTACTTTCTGCAAACAGACTCAAGAAACAAAGATGCCTTTTATTTTCAGTATTGATACAAATGGATTATTAGTTTCATAAGTTTGTTCAACCCAGAGTTGAGCATCACAAATTCTGGGTAACATTTAGAGCTGCAGGAGGAGAGTGGAGATGAGAGAAGGGAAATGGGGTCTTCTTATTCTGATTGCAGTAATGAATTGGCAGCCTTTGCATTCATTCACGGCAGCCATTACTTACAACTCAAAAGTGATTGAATAACCAAGGGCAGCATGGGTCTCTAATAAACTTTCCCCGGAGGAGAATGAGAGGAATGGAAGATAAAGGAGAGGCCATGAGTTTGATTATGTCTCTTCATTACTGCAACTCGTACCGACTTTTGTTGCAAATCTCTTTCTTTGTTTGTATTTTCTTCATTTTTCAATAAAATTCCTGTAAGGGTTTTTTATAATTGTTGCTCCCTTCGACCAATAAAACATCTATGACCTTGTTTTTGTCTCTCACTCCTTATTTTTATTCTCTTCTGTCAACCCAGTGTTGTATACTTCATGGTTACACAGATAACCTGAGAAAACTCACCACAAATTCAGGGGTTCCATTTGATTGTCAATTTGTTAAATGTGTTTTCGGTAAATGCAAACATAGGAGACACTGAGAGAATTCACGTGGTAAACAGTCTTTTAGATCGATAGGATTCACACAATGAAGTACTTGGCTGCTGAGATGTGATATCTGCTTAAAGGAATTGAAATGTATGTTAGAATATACTGTGAGAGTTATATTTGGTTGTCTATACATGTATGTCATTGCCTTGTGCCACAGTGTGCACTTCCATTCAGACAGCAGCTCTCCATCCATTAAGAGCTAATTAGGTTGAACGTCTAAATCAGGAGCCTGCTATGCATGTTGATAGCCTGTTATGTGCTAATGAAGCTAGCTACGGTGGATAGGTTTGGCGAGAAGGTGGAAAAGAAACAACCCATAGGGACATACAAGTGGAATAAATACTGGATGATATTGTAAATGAAACAAGAGAGTGCTGCCCGTGCAGGGGAGATGCTGCGGAGCCTTCAAAATCCAGAGTAGTTTCCACGAATCTCAAACGGTTCTCCCAAAAACAACTTTGTTGTTTCTGTTTGTTTCGTGTTCATATGCATTCAGGCTACAGTGGAGAAAAAAAGAAAGAATAATAGAAACATTAGGATAAGAAGGTTTCACTTGGCTCACAAAACTGCACATCATTTTTAATATGTGTGCAGCCTGAGAATAAGCAGCTGTAAGACACTAATGAAACAGCTAACTCAAACCCCATACATTTAGTGGGGTCATCGGGGTGCTGGAACCTTCCTCCCAGCTGTGAATGGGACGACAGGCGGGGTGCACCCTGGATAGGTTGCCCGGCCATCAAAGACATAAAGAGAAACAATCACGATTAACCTAACATGCATGTTTTTTGGACGGTGGGTGGAAGCTGGAGTACCTGGAGAGAACCCGCGCAGACAGAGGGAGAACATGCAAAGTCCACACAGAAAAGGTCCTGGTCCCCCAAGGACTTCAACCAGGAACTGTCTCGCTGTGAAGCAATGGTATAGGAACCCAGTAAATTAAATATTTAACTGTTCATGATGTCTCACAATACAGATGGAGATCACAGCCGTGTTCTCATGACGTCCTGTGAAAATGAGGGTTGAATACATTTTCAGTCTACATACTGTGAAATTAAATGTGATCAAAGACCTTCAGCGCAAAGGGAAAAGTGACTGTTTCCTCAGAATATCTGTGCTGGACTAAACTGATAGAATTGCGCTTTTTTAATGGATTAAAATCTTAGACTGAGAAGATACATGTTAAAGTATGTACAGTATTCAAGTGTGTTTAATTGTGCTTGAATGGAGCAGGAAATTGAGCATTTCTATTTTCTTCAAATACTCCATCAAATTGGAAAAACTGTTAACAAACCGCTCTATTCATTGTCATTTATGTTACTACAAATGATAATAATGTAATGTCTTTTAGAAATAAAGTGATGTATGAAAAAAACTGTAAAACACTACAGATCTAAACTATTCCTGAAAAATTTCAGAGCGCATTAGAAAATGAGATGTGTGATTTCTGCTAGTGCGGAAATTTCTGAAAAAGAAAAAATCAGTTTAATAAACCGACAAAGGTTCAAATTAAACATGCACTTTGAGTATATATTTACATTTGAGTAAAAATCCAACAGAGAAAGCGGGATGAAAAACATCTAAATGTCTTGATGGATGCTGTCTTTTTCTCTTTTGTAGTACATTTATAGCAGTAACATCTGTTCAGTCATTTATTTATTCAGATTTGTTTGTCTGTTGAATCACATAATGAATTAACAACCACGCATATATAAATATATAAATGAGTAACAAGGCGCAACCTAGCTGTTATTTCTAAATGTAAAGCATGTGCATGGTGGGCGTAGGGGTTTATTGGAAGGCAGTATAGCAGCACCTCAGAAAGAAAATGACCATTTCTAAGCCTTAAAGATTTTTTCATGCAGTGAGCAGATAGAAAATTATATTTTCTTTAGAAATTGGAAAAGACAGTGGTTGCCTGTCATTAAAATCCCTCATTTTCAAATGTATTTCCTACATTATATTAGTTTCCCACTTCTGTTTCAGTTTGGAAAAGTAGTTGGAGATAAAATTAGCTTTTTTTTTAGATGTACCCTTCCGAATTGCTGATGGCAGGCAAGGACAGCACTAACCCAGCTCTTTCATGAAACACAGAGCACTGTAATAAGTTTTTGTAATACTTTTTTAAAATCTTAATCTGCACTGACCCTCTTTGGTTGTTACAAAAATCCATGGAAAAAGTGCGTAAGCAATCCTAATGTCCATCTTGCTTTCGTAGCTGTAATTTTCTTTGCCCTATTACATTCAGTAATGAAAAATCCACTTAGGCAGCTCAACTTCTCTTTTAGACATCAAAATGAGCAAATGGTTTCACGTCATGGAAAAAACATACCTATTTTTTGTGAGTTTTTTGTGTATAAGTGTATTAGTGTGTGTCTACTTTGAGTATGTGAATCATTAAAGGAATTGAACATTAAGGGGAAATTGGACTTACCAAACATCCTTGAGTACTGTTCTAGTTTGTTTTGATGGATGGATGGATGGATGGATGGATGGATGGATGGATGGATGGATGGATGGATGGATGGATGGATGGATGGATGGATGGATGGATGGATGGATGGATGGATGGATGGA
>JABUIW010000162.1:538208-568950 GCA_013363375.1 Menidia beryllina
GGATGGATGGATGGATGGATGGATGGATGGATGGATGGATGGATGGAGAGAGACCCTAATTACTCTGGCTTGAAAAATAATTCTGAACACTCTCCTTCTGCAATGCATGTAATCACAATATATGTGCAACATTAAGTGACACATATTTATGATGTCCTCATTTAGAGAACATTTGTAGGTTTTTGCAGTGTTGGTGCATTTTGCAAACATGTAAAAAAACAGATTTTCAGAGGCAGCAAAAATACTCTCCCTGAGCCTGCACACGCGACTTAAATGTGCATACGGCAGTTTAATGTCAATTATGAAACTACTATATCCATCTATTGGTGCAAGATCGAACAACAGAACTTTGTCTTATTCTTCAAATCTGTGCGTTAGTTCTCCATTCTAAAAAACAAACAAACAAAAAACTAAAGAAGCTATACCATGTGCAGGTCCACAGTACCTCACAGGGCCACACAGAGACAAACAACCACTCACATTCATTATTCTGGGCACAACAAAAAGCAAAGACCAGGATCAGTTTGCAAATATTTCTGTCAGTCTTAAATTTTTTGTCCTCCTTATTCTCTAACTTTAATAAGTCATCTTGCTCTTAGCCACGAAGTCATTATTATTCCTTGTGGTGTGTCCAATGTTAGTAGTTACAGAAAATAAATTTAGTTTAAAATAAAAACTAACAAAAAAATAGCATTAGAAAGTTCTGCATTGCTGCCTGTGTTTTAGCAAGAAATTCCATTTTTAATGAAAATGTTCTTGACAGGCATAATTTCCCAGAAAACAGAGGTAGAAAACTGCAATTTCTGCCAATTTACTGCTGACAGGATGGAACCTGTGAAATATGATTTGTTGTGGCAATATGATGCAAATTGATGAGGAAATATAAGTAATGTCTAAAATAGACTCAGATGTGTTTCTACAAAGTATACGTTTCCAAGTGCTTCAAGACAGAAAATGAATTACACATATATATGAAACACATAGATGAGGTATATTTTTGGATATACTTTAACACTTTGAATGATTTACATATTACTTGGGTAAGAGAAATGTTCCCCAGCTTTATTAAAATCAGTGGAACGTGGGTTCAGGTTAATATATGGCTCAAATTACATTTCATGATCAGACCTGAATCAGATAAATGTTTTCAATATAAGTGGAGCAGACCATTTTTTATTTACATGTTTGAATTTGACTTAATTTTTGTGGAGAAACTGCGTGCCGAGCACCTGTTAACCAGAGCTACAACACGAAGGGCAAAAAAGAAAACAGCTGACAAGAAGTAAAGATTGGACTGATACTTACATCAGGGTTGTTTTCATTATTGTGTTTCTACAAACATGTTTTAACTTTAAGATATACAAGTAACACAAATGATTTTTTTTGTGTTGTTAAAGATTAAAATTTGAAATATCTTTGGTTTTATAATCATAAGCACCAGTTATGCCCTCTATGACGGTTGACCTTTCATTACTTTTCTAAGTAATAACAGTTGTTTAATCTTATTACTGCTCACTAGCGTTGTCATTTTTAAAAGCCCGATTGTTTAGCCTTTTAAGTGATTTTTTCATTACCTGTTGTGCCATTAGGCATACCTTTCTCTTATTTCCGTCAGCATTTTGATGACTGTTTCATTATTCTACACTTTTTCTGAAACTACTACCTTATTGTGTGGCAGGATACTTATGAGGTACGGACATAATTCAGAGTGAGGGACATGCTATATTTTTAGTACTTCATATTTCCATTCCCTAAATGCTAATTGTGTATACTGATGTGATAGCAAGAAAATGTCCTTAAAAGTTCTTGGAAATTAATGTTTGTAGAAATTTGAAGCACTAAAAACATTTATTAAACATTTAAACATTACATGATACATTTTTGCTCCAAGTTGGTGAGAAAATGTCAGTAGATTTCTTCAACTTTACACATTGTCTAACTGGGAATTTATAAAAAGACATGGAAAATATCTGAGATTTTTGAGCATGTCAGCTTGCAATCACACAGAAGCAATTAATACTGTATTTGACCTCTTCGTGATGAGTCAGGTGAATGATGGTTAACTAGACTTAATGGGAAAGTCCATTAACGAAGCGGCCCTGAAAGAGTGCAGCCAAAGGATTGACAGGCTTATAATACAGCTGCCTTATTTCGCTACCCCCTGCTCTCATATCTCCAAGTCATTACTACCATTTGAATATGGGCAGGATGTACTTGAGATGCAGGACTTAAAAGAATAGAAGCAAAGGTAGCATATGAAGAGATGAGTGAATGATTTTGCTGTGACAAGAAGAAGAATTGTTCGCTCCCTCCACTTGTCCTTTCTTTCTCCACAGAAAGGAGGCAGCCTGACAGGCCTGCCATTAGGGGGTAATTTGACAAGCTCCGCGGAGTGCTTTTTCTGTGCCCTTACACCTCTTGAACATCGTGAAGCCTTGTTCTTTCGCCATGGTTTAAATTAAGAAAATACACAGCCTTGAAAGGACAACAGAGGACAGTGCGTATCAAGCCTATGCCATGGTTAGGTCACCTAACTCCTCTAATGATATACGCACCCCGGAGCTTCTGATGAATCCTTTACCCTTCTATTTTCTTTATTTCTCAGATTTTAAGGGGATGGCCATGCAGCCATGTTTGTTATTAGGGTTTTAATTTATGTGAATGTTTTTGGCAGAGTAAATGGCTTTAATCTGTGTGGCAGGATATGAAGCGAAAGGTCGCAGTCAGGAAACCATCGGGACCAGATGGATAAAAGGGGAAGTGTCGAGAGGGATAGAAAAGGAGAAAATATTGAACACCATACTATCTTTCTACAGTATCTACATTTTGCAACGGATGAATTCAGGGGAGCTACGCCCAACACCGTGTTGCTGTGTTACGAAAATTGTTTCTAGGACATGGAGCTAGAATTATTTGGGTTTTACGTGTGGAAGGGCCTCAGTGTTACACTTCTCAATACATTCTGTTCGGTCAGGCTCAGGATAATTCGTTTTTCATGTCTTCATAAATTGTTTTCCCCCTAATTCTGCACCCAACAACATCAACCCAAACAACAACAAAAAATCATTATGTTACGTGGTGCCATTGCCCAGCAGGTATAAATGATTGCTCTCATGAATATACAGAAGAGGTTAGACTATTAAGCTTAAATGTAGTTTATCTGTGTAGTTAACAACTGTCCAGATAACACAGTGGACATTTGTGAGCGTTTCCAACCATCAGTCGTTGGATTCAGACAGCCATCTGAAAAATTGTGGTCTGACACCACATCGCTGCTGATTATCAAACCTGCAACTGTATCGAGAAGATGATACCCAAACGTAGACATCTGTAAGCGCTGCTGATCACCACCACAGCAATTTAACAGGTCACAAATGCTTAAAATTGCAGTATTAAAGTGATTTTACAGATGATGAAATCATATCTGCCAAAATAGTTTTCCATGATGTCTATCTAATCTTTTAAAGTTTACTCTGACATTTCTATCTTACCTCGATACATAATTTTTTATAATAGTTGAACGTTAAATGCAGAGTGAGCTCACAGCACATCCAGCCTGGAACAATAAACTCTATTTAGGCCCTTGAAACAGGTCTTACGCACTGCTCAGCTTACAGCAAAGACACATCTCCTGGTTGCAAGAAAATCCTAATGCATCCTCAAGGGCCCTCCACCTGCTCTCTGCTGCTGCCGTCACCATGGAGATTTGTCTATTCCGGCAAACGATAGGGTTAAATAAGTACGCATTCAGCAGAGCATGAGCAGCCGCAACAACATGTAAACACTTGTTGGATGCCTGGAACAACAGCCAGCATGAGGAGGGACTCAATATGATGCTTTGATATGCTTTTAAAACTCACATGTCTCTCCTACTCCACTTAAAAAAGGAGGTTGGAGGCATCTTCTATTAGCTGTTTGTGGAGACACACAAATGGGGCACGAATTGATGGAAAAGGGGACAGAGGAGCTGGTGGAGGGACTGCATGAATGTAAAGGCTGAATAGATTTAAAGAATTAAGCAGCACTTAATATTATTCGGGTCCCTGAGCCCATTAGGGGAGCAGTGTTCTCTCCAAATGTAAGTAATGAGGAGTTCGGTACCCGGCTACATGGAAAAAAAAAAGTACAGAGAAAATGAGAGGAGTTTGGAATCAAGACAAGAAGCACATGATTCTATCAGAGATAGAGAGCAACAGAGGTTGAAATTCACCAAATTTAAATAACAAGTATCTAATTGCCTCTATAGGTTCAGCAACATTTGGTTGATGAGTTTGTGTGCAGAATATATTTGACACAGTCAGGTTTTCAAAGACACAGGGGGGTAAACAGAGCCAGGAGAGAGGGGAGTGGGGTGTTAGTGATAAAAGAAAGGCGGAAGCAAGAGATTGAAAGAAAGACAGACAGAAAAGGAAGAGAAATTTGAATCACACACGGCTGCTATGATCACAGCATGTGTCCATCTCTATCCCAGCCGGACCACCCGCCTGGCCTCCAGAGAGTGTGTGTGTATCTGTGTGTGTGACTGACAAGTGTGTGCCTTGGTCAGAAAGCCCACGCTCGTGTGTTTCAGTGCACTCTTGTATGTCTGTGTGAGTTCTCCCAGCAGGAGAGAAAGCACATGGGATGAAGGGCACATGCAGCTAAACACACAGTTCGGCATGAAATCGAGTCTCAGCAGAGGTTTTTCCCAGAACCTGTTTCAGACATGTGCGAGGTGGCATTATTTCTTCGAACAAACTGCAAACAATAAAGACTCGGCAGATCTCACTGAGACTCAATCTGAATGATTTAAGGGCCACCATTTCACTCTCGACATGAAACTAACTTAGAGACTACCAATAATCCAAGACAGTTTTGAAGTTTTGTTGAGAAAAAAATATTTTGGTTTCAGTCTTTTTTTTTTTTTGCTGTGAAGGCTCTGTCAGTCGTCCTGTTCTCTGTCCTGTGCTGTAGACACTGATTCTAGCTCTCATTCAGCTTTATTTTGCACTGCTGAAAGAAATTATTTTGGGGATTTGAGTAAATAATTAACCTACATAACAAGTTAACCAGAATGATGACTTTGTTGATAGTCTTAATTATGAGGATTAATTGCTGATTAAAGTTTTTAATGAATGTCTTTGGGAAATCAGTGTGTTAACTTAAGGCCTAAACAAAGAAAATAAAAAAAAAAATCTTTAACTTGTGCTTTTTATGGACTTTATTACATTTTGTTGTAAATTCTGCCTATGATATATTCTTGGTGTGAAATTGTTGAAGTTACACAGCACAGATTTTGGCATTTCCTCCAACTGAATCATGTTAAAACCATTGTTATTTTGTTGTCTGAGTTTTCCGTATTATAAAAATATGTTAATACAGTGAGCCAACAAGGACAATCAATGCCAAATAGACTAAAGTGACTAATTTTGAACATTTCAGTTGATATGATAGAACCCATGAATGTGTTTCTGTGTAAAATATGCAAATCTAACTAATATAATCAGTGGTTTTGTTCATAATACTCTGATGAGAACCATGTCTTGCCTCTACTCAACATAATTAAGATATCAGATCTTCTGTTTGTCTGCACACATTTTTCTGGGATTCTCCTGTTTAATGTCTCACTCTGCACAGAGACACGTCCACGTAATTATGTGTCAATGAGCAATTAAAGCATCAGTTAAGGTTTGTTAAGCAGAGTGGTTATTATGGAGAACCGTGAGTAGGCACAATAGTTAGAAATGTTTATGTAGTTTGATTTGATGGTCAGTTATCTATCTATCTATCTATCTATCTATCTATCTATCTATCTATCTATCTATCTATCTATCTATCTATCTATCTATCTATCTATCTATCTATCTATCTATCTATCTATCTATCTATCTATCTATCTATCTATCTATCTATCTATCTATCTATCTATCTATCTATCTATCTATCTATCTATGCTAATTAAAATACAACTGCACCCCCTTAAAGTCAATTTTAATCTCTTTTCTGCCATTCCTCAGTCTTATTCCTCACCATTTATCCTTCTCAGCATCCTTCCTTCCTCCTACTCCTCTTCCTTTGTGGGCTCTTTGGAGTACTGGTGGATGACAAGTTGATCTCCATTATTTCACTTGTCCCTCCTCGTCATCCTGTAGCTTGAGTGATGCTATATGACAATCCAACATATGGCCTCAGCCTACTCTGTACCTACACACTTCCTCTGTTTTTACCATTACTGTTTCAGTGTTGCTGCACCGATCCACCTCCCTCTTTCCATTCATGCTTGAATATCCTTTGTCTAACTCCAAGATACGCTTAAATGGCTTTTCAATGTATGGAAAACACATTGTTAATGCATTACATCATCTTTAATGTACATAGATATAATTTTTATCTTTATATGGCCTTACCCCTGCTGTTTGAACAGAAACTGTAGAATTTTAAATAATAGAAAATATATTTAGTTTTGAATAACTGGGACCATTTCTAAGTATTTTTTTCCAAATCATATATTGTAAATTGTATTTTTTTTAAAGATTTACGTTATCAAATATATCGATTTGACATTTTATATTTAAGTACCTTGGTAGAAATAAATTCCCTTGAAAGACATGTGCTTTAATTGAATAGTATAAAAAAAATAAGCACCATTTTCCTAAAACCTGGACAGGTTTTTAGCTGTCACTAACACAACAGATAACTATAGTTTCACACTGTTTAATGCTTTGTCAAACCCTCTAAAAACAAATCTGTTGAGAGTGTGACCATCAGGTACAGCGAGTGAGTAAAAAAGACCTAAATGCTATGAAGACATTGCTGAAAGAATAGTTAAAATGTTTCATGCAGGTCAGAACACAGATCCTGACAGCAACCTTTTAAAACCTTTTAAAAGATTCACAAATGCTCTTTAGTGGAAACATTTCCCAGAGGTTAGATCCCCATCTTCTCCTTTCTTTTCTGGAGTTCTACAATGTCATACTCACAGATATAATCAAGATTACAGTGATTGTGGTCAGATTAATTGATCTGCATATTAGATTAATCAAATGTAGCTTATTCAGAGGACTGAGTCAACAATAAAACACTAATTTTGGTTTATATAGCTTTAAGTTATGTAGGGCCAGGAACATATCAGATTTTATGGTTCATTATAATATTTCAAGACACCTGAGGTCGTCAGGAGGACGTTTGTTTTTAATGAAGCAGAGTTAGAATGAAGCAGGAAAAACTGCTTTCAGTTAAAGGTCTGCGTCAGATGCTTTTATCTTCTATGTAAAGCTCTGATTTGTGTTATATAAATCAGTTTGCTTTGTCCTGCTAAGAGAAAGATATTTAACTTTTAGAAGAATAAAAGCCATTTTTCCAAAGAGTAAGATTAGGATGATTTTTTCCTTGTTATGATAGATTTAAGAGATTTGGATTGTCCATTTTGACAGGAATTTGTCATGGTTTGCCCACACTCCTTCACTTTAAACAGAAAGATGGATTTAGGTAAACTTACATAACTGTTTCCTTTTATTTGATGCATTTTCTTAAAAACTGGATGTTAATAACAGAGCTGAAAAACAAAACACACCGGTAAATATATCAGTTTTTTAACCATCGTTTTATAATGAGCTGAACACTTCCAGTCGTGCTATTTATTAATATTCAGATTCATTACGCATAATGTACATGGACTGGTGGTATATTGCCACATAATAAACAGTCTCACGTAAACACTTTTTCTTTCTATAGGATGTTATTACTCTAAGGACTTCTGTACACATTTGCGATTTGTTTCTTGATTGTCTATAGAACGAAGGACGTGTTTAACATTGTGTTCAGCTGACAAATGTTATTCTTCCAATTAAACGTTATCCTTTGTACTTTGCTTCAGTTTTCCAGAAGTTTTTCATTCTTATATGTCCACAAAGACAAAACATCACCAGATTAAAACAGTCAGTTGATCTAACAGCTCCATTTTTAAAGCACATCATTTTAATCAGACAAGCATAAACATTAGAGAACATTAGTTTTCCATATAGGGGACACACAGTAATGCCGAACCTAAAAATGCACCATGTGTCATTCGCTGATGGCTGATTTTAATGTTCCCTCTCTGTGGGTGTGTGAAATTCACACATGTGAACTCACCTCCTGCCCACCAAGAAGGAAGCCATCTGACCTTTTGCTAGTGCGTTTTTTAATGAACAGTCTGTCATTTGCAGTTTCTATGACTGCATGCTTGTCGCACACATGCAGCTGCTGGAAAGCGCACAGCTCGGATACCCTCCTCTTTGTTCTGAGACCAGACTGAGTTTGTCACTCTAGTCACAGGTAATGAGCCACAAAGTTAGAAATAAATGCCAGTTAATCCAGCGAGTCTGACTGGTCTTTGATGGCATGAAGAAGCCTGGATGTCCTGAATGAAGGTGAAGAAAGAGTCAACAGTGCCATCTAGCGGTCAAATGACGGACTACAGCACACACACTAGACAAGCATGTTGAATGGGTTTATAATTTTACTTTGTCAAAATAGATCTAAGATAACCTTTTAAACAACATTTTAAAACAGTTTTTTAAGATATTACTTATTTGAATGGACAAATGAGACATGAACAATTTACAAAATGCAAGAGAGAAACAAATGTTTAACAAAATAATTTAATGTAATTAATTATAAAAAGATTTTAAAAAACTGTACTTCTTAGATCATTTGAATACGATCACTTTACATTGATATTGAAGCTGCTAAATTCAATGGTGCAAGTAAATAGAAAAGCCACATTTTGCATTCATTAAGCATCTGTTGCATTCAATAGAAAAAAAATCCTCATTAAAACGGATATATTTAAAAATACACATTACTTGTGAATTTTCTGCAGACGTTAATGTGTGCGTCTTGTTTCCAGTGATTCACAACAGCAGGCTGCAGTTTAAATGTTTGGGGGTGTTAGAGTGCAGCAACCTCGCAAACTGCTCTGACTGAATCTTCCCCTGGACGTCATGTTCCATGGCTCATACATTGTCACACTTCAATTGAAATGCATGCACAAACACACACTGAAGCTTTTGTTTCCTTCTGCTTCCTTCGTTCTACAAAGGATTTTGAATTCATATCTGCGTCAAGATGTCAGAAAATATAAATGAAGGCTGCTTTGTGAAAGCATATCAAGACAAAAACAATGAAAATTTACTGAGAAATGCTTTAAAAAAATAGGAACAAACATAATGGACTTATAGGCAGGCCTGTCATGTAGTTTTTTTCTGCGGGCTATGGTGATGTGTACAGGAAATATAGGCAATCAGTGGTCTGATGGTTAGCACCATGGCCTCACAGCAAGAGGGTTCTGGGTTCAAGTTCCCTGGGGGAACCAGGACCTTTCTGTGTGGAGTTTGCATGATCTCCCTGTGGGTTCTCTCCGGCTTCTTCCCGCTGTCAAAAGACCTTCATGTCAGGTTTCACTCCTGAGGAGGGTTGTGTGTCTCTGTGTGGCCCTGCGATGGACAGTACAGGGTGTACCCCGCCTCTTGCCCATTGACTACCGGAATAGGCTCCATCCCCCTCGTGACCCCATTTGGATGGATGGCTGTTGTGTTTCTGGACTATAGTATATATGTATATCTTTAATAAGAAGAAAATATTTTTAAATATCAGCGAATTGTTAACTTTTTAAATGGCAAGATATTGCCTGCCTAATAAAATGGGAAAGGAATCGTTTACCCCTTCGCAATACTTAACAATCAGTTTTCACACGTTTGAATAGTTACCAACAAATGAGTGAACAGGGACGCCAATTTGGATGTAATGACTTCCATGAAATAACTCATTAAGTCTTGATATGTTTGCAGTAAACAAAGAAAAGGAAAGATGCTGTCAAAATAGTTAGACAACTGATTAATTCTGTGAACAAACATCCGAGAACCTTTATTCTGAGCATTTGCACTATCCATGCAACTCTAAAACTGAATTTGAACTTCATAGATAAATATTAAAATTAGATGCACTTATCTTTAAGAGTATCGCAGATGAAGAATCAGATACTCTCTCTGTGGAGACATGTTGATTCTGGCATTAATCAATGCACATGCAGGAAAGGGGAAAAAAAGAAATAACAAAAAACCCTGGAAGATTTTAAAAAAATCTAATTGATTTACTGAATGGTGACATCACTTCACACCTGCTTTTGAAACACTGCTTAGAATTTTTTTATATTTCTTTAAATATCAGTTTTTGTGGATCCAAGAAAGCAAATGAAAACTGCCTTTACTTTGTTATTGAGGAAAAAACATCTAGTGGGTGTTTTCTTACCAATAGATGATGTAATGTTTTTACATAATCTGTTAATGACTATCATGAACATCATGACTAGAAACTAAAACAGAAACCATAGAAATCATGCCATCAACAAGTGTGTGGAGTCCTCCTGAGAGGAGAAGAGAAAACCCCATTATTTCTTCTGTCCATTATTTACACCTTAAAAGAGATTTTAAAGTCACTTTGAGACCTCTCTGCGGCAGTAAAATTCAGCTTTTTGTCAACTCATGTATTTTACTTTAGGTTAAGTAAGTAATTATCAATATGATTGTTACACAAACAAACACAAATAATTTAGACTACTTTTACACAAGAACAAGACTGAATGCATTTTGGGTCAGAGCATGGCAAATTAAACAGTAAAGGTCACACAGTGACTGCGTTTGACGGATATAAGGTTAAGACGCGAAATGTTAAAATAATTTAATAAAACTGAAATTGTGTACATTCCCAGTCTATAGATTTTAATGTCAGTCTAACCCTTCTACATTACGTTTTTACCCAAAAAGAGATGAAGGTACCCAAAATGGTACCCGAGACACTGGCAAAGCCAGTCATCACAGCATGGATCCCTGAGATGTTTAATTAACGGATGTATGGTCGAATCAGTAGAGGTGATTGTGTCTGAAAAACTACCATGAACAAGGGTTGGGTTGATTGAAATGAATGGATCAATATGTAGCTGTATTAGCGACCATTGTTCAAAATGACAGATATTTATATTCCCCAGAAATATGTTTCCAGCTGCAGCCTCTGACTCAGCTGGAGATGTTCCCATGGTAACGTGCATCATGACTCCAACCTGGCAAGGAAAAGTAAATCAATGGTAAATAACTGCATAGAAATATGTGAAGAAAAAAATAACTCCTTATTTCTCACATTGCAAATAAACCGAGGCATGAAACTAATGTGGTAAAGAACTGAGATGTCCAAGCTCAAAAACATCCATAAGGGCATAACCTCTCCACAGTCAGAATTGTAGTTCTCTTTGCATGGCTTGTTATTTTTACATCACTTCAAACATACTGATTTATCACTTTATTCTTGCTTTTGGTCTTACATTGTTTTTTCCTTCTTTTTACTTTCATCTATGAAACTACAGTTGATTACACACGGTCAGATATCCTTTTACTGGATGAATAATCATCATTTCACGTTAGAAAAACGTTAGTAAAAATTATCTCACACTTTCACTCAGTATGAATAATGCTGCCTCTTTATTTAATGCTCACTTATGCGCCTCAAAAAAATAAATGTTTGCTCATTTATGTGTTTACAGTGGAACTACTTACCAGTAAATGAAGAAATGGTCTACACAACTCTCATGAACAACCGATTTAGATCCAGCATCCGAGAATGACATAAAAATCTGAAAGGAGATTTTTGAATTAGTGTTAAGTGAAAAAGAAGTTAAAGAAGCTATTTCTTTTGGATTTGCAGCAATTATATATAATAATGATTAATATATTAATATAAAATGGATCATTTCAAGGACTGGGATGTTGTCAATGGGCAGAGGAAAACTGATGGGCCTTTAAATGAAAATGCGAGTACTTTTAATTGGGTTTTCAAGCCTTTGCAGTACACTCAAGTCAAACGATGTCTGGAGGATCAGCAGGCCACAGATAAACTGCACACAACCTCCACAGAGCAGTTTGCTTGCCCAGACCGCTGCCACAGACACACACCGTTTGTATAAAAGATTTATTTGTGTTCATGTAGAAGTACATATGTGAATCTTCTATCCTGAACGGATGTTTGGAGAACAGCAGCATTACAAGGAAAAGCTGGAGCAATCAAAGACACAGGCTGTCTGGTCCCCTGCTGGGCTGTGTCCGGAGCAATCCAGCACACCACCGCCACCAGCACATAAACCATCCATACAGAGGGAGAAGCAACAGGCAGAGAAACAGGGGAAGCAGAGATTAATGGATGCAATGCACTTACATGGTGTGTTTAAAACTTTGAACAAGAAGAATACAGACAAAGCATCAATCTGTATTTTTTGAGAAACTGTCCAGTCTCCCTCTTATGAAGTTTCCTCAGCAGGTGTGTCGCTTATAAGGGAGTTACACTCTGTAATTAATGACCAATTCAGTCCAGAAAGTGCCAATTAGTAAATGACTAACAGCTGCAGCTTCAATCTGTGTGACAAATAAGATCAGGGCACCGCTAAAAATAAAATGGTGCCTAAATAATTGTAATGAGTGCCAAAGGTTTGTTAATCTGCATATAGATGAAATGACAAGTACTTAATCTGTGAGAAGTAAAATAAGGTACTTTATTTTATTTCAAGCTACATTTTTGATCTGGTCTGAACTGTTGCATCCTGAAGGTGATTGGATAAAGTCAGAGTCGTTATGAAAAGTCATAAGATTAATAATTTATTCTCAAAGGAATATGGCAAATAAATGAGTTAAATGTCATTTTGGCCAAAAAGATAAAAGTGCCAATCATCCTGTAAGGCACTGCTTTTAAAGTCCTCCGTTTATGGACTACTACTGCGTCCAGCTGAACTTCTGACCGACCCTCCTCCACCCCGTCTCCTCCTTCATGCTCTCAAGCTCCCTCCTGCTTCCTTCTCCTCTGGCCTCCACTCCACCGCCTGTGTCTGGATCCCGGGGGAAGACATCCTTACAATGTCATTGCCATTCACAGCGACCACATCTTCTGCTGGGGTTCGAGCGCCAGAGAACTTTCTGATTTACCAATAAATCTCTCTAATAGCCATTTTTCTCTCTGAGTCTTTCGAGGGTTGAAATGGTTAACAATTCTGTTCAAATAAATCGCAAAAGTTGAGAATCTTGTTGATTATATGTTTTTCCTACACTCTTTTGTTTTATTATCGTCATATTGTTGTTGCTTACAGCCTACTGTTTCACCTACGTCTAAATGCCAATAAAGTCCTCCTGAGCTATGGCCCAATTACTGTGGTTTGCGGAGAAGTGCAGCACACAGCAGTTCTTACACAACTTCTCCATCACCTGCTTTTGTTTCCTTTATTCTGCGCTCTTTAAGCTCTGGGTTGATGCCAATTTAGCAAACAATGGATTTTCTCTGTCTGAGGACAATGTTGTTGCTAGGAGACCAAGAATCATTCGATTTATCGGAACTGTTGTATGCATCCTTTATCTTACATTTAAACACATTTAGAGGACGTAAGATTATTTTGGATCATTGAAGTTGAGAGACTACTTATCAAAATAATATTGAAGTCATTTCTCCCCATGTGATCCAAACCCAGTTTCTGCTGAGAAGGTGCCTGAAAGGAGTGATGGCCTCCGATAACCATTTGCCATGGCGTTCCATCATCCAATCCCAGACCAGAAAGGATATTGTTACCAAGGAGATGACCAGCAGTCAGACAGCTTGGTGGAAGTTCAGAACACATGCTGCTATCAGCATTGAAACAAAACCTGAAAAAAATACATCAATAAAAACATTCATGTCCTGCAGTTCTTAAAAAACTATTATAATTTTCTTTCATACAGCTACTATAATGAACTTCACCTTTGCATTAATCCACTGCTTTGACTCTCCCACATAAGCAGACAAGAAGAATAATGATAAGAAAATAACATGATTATCCAAAAAGAGCAAAACCAATTCATCGATTCGGATTATGGAAATAAGTTCAGTGTCATGATTTAATCATTCGATAAGTCACAGTCATTTTGCAGATTTCCCACATTCTGCTTAATTAAATGATAGTGTTTGCACTCTTTATTTTGTGTAACGCGTGCAGAGGGTTACAGATATTTAGAAACGACCTACGTAGAATCCTCAGTTAAACTTTAACAACGCTAATAGAAATAATTTACCTGTAGCTAAAACTAGGTTTAAATTCATTACTATCAGAAAAACAATCCCAGACACCCTCCTTTTTCTTTTCCAGCAAACTGGGATCACAAAAGGAAAAGAATAGCAGGTTAAATGAGGGGGAAATGACATATATTTATAGGTGTATACAGTATATATTTTATCAAACAGACTGTACAAAGATAGGTAATTTAAAAGCTTCAAAGACATTACATTTTCTGTGAATAGAAAAACAACAAGAGAAAATCACAAACCTTTTCTCATGGTCATCCGTCTTTCTGTGTTAATTTTCCCCAGTCCAAAAAGAAAGTTCCACATAAATGGTTGTTCTACAAGAAGTCCTGAGTAGCAGCAGGCACAAGACCAGTGATACATGTCTCCATAAAACACAATTGCTGTACTTCAGTGCCTAAAATTATTTAAGTGTTTTGTATTAATCAGTATTCTTCAACATGAATGAGCATTAGGTAACAAAAAGATCATTTTCATTTTTCCTGATGATAGCTTTTACCCCTTTTTTCTCTCTTTTTACAATCCTATTGGAATTTGTTTATATTTGCTGACTTCAGAGTTTGAATTTATTACTGAAATTCATGTAAAATACAAACGGTTTTATTAATTTTAAGAATTATACTCAGGTTATATATATGGTTATACTTCCAGATTCCTCTTTTTTCTATGAAACATTAGATACACGTCTTCTGAGACAATTCTCAAATACACACATTATCAATTTTAAGTGGAATCTGCATGGGTTTTGAGCTGGCCTGACCATGTCAGAGGGTACTAGCCAAAAAAACTCTGTTCTTTTCCAGCCTTCCTTCTGTACGGGGCAGGCCCAGCCCAAGAAGATAAATGTCAGAAGATAAATTACCCCCAGAACTCTGGGCTCTTTTCTGATAGATATCCTCAGGGAGCTTTGTCGATTAGAGCCCAACAAGCTGATTTACTTTACCTGTGACCTGAATAAATTACAGGCCAACAGTCTCTTCACTGGAAAATGTGAGGTGCCTACCTACCTCTGATTCAAAAGCTTTGCTGTTTGTTCCCCCCTTTTCAGTCTCCTTTTCTGCTGTTGCACTCAGCTCCATTTTACGTGCACTGATTAATGATCAAACTCTTGCCAAATATTTGATGGAAGACTTGTTTTTGTCTATTTGCCCTGTCCCTGTATCTAACATCTGACCTGCTCTTCTCTCTTTCCTTTAGTCAATATAACACATTTCTTTAAAAAGAAAAGGGGATTTTTTAAGCTTTAATTCATTTCAACTGGATTTAGTTTATATACACTATTCCATTTCAACATGTGTACACCTTGTTGAATTGTTTGAATTCTAAACAAAGAAATAATTCTTTTGACTGCACAGTAAAATAGTTTAACCACTAGAGAGCAGTAGTGTGTAATTTGTTTGCTCTCCAGCAGTCAAAAGGTCAGAAAAAAGGATTTTGATATGTCTTTAAATGTTTTATTGGTTTTTATTTTTGCATAAATACGCTGAATGATATGAATTTCTCTCTATATATACATATATATTATTTTTCTCTGTACATTTCAGCTCAGTCCTCAGTTCAGAAGTTCATTCAGTGCTTCTTTCCAGAGATTTCTCACATGTTAAAACCATTTATCCAGCCAAGCCAAAAAGCTCAGTGAAACAAGGTCATCACAGGGAAATAGCTCTGGCAGACCGAGGTTTATCTGTCCACAGATGCTGGGCCAAAAAAAACTCACACGTAGTAAAGGAAGAACAACGCGAAGTACACAAGGGAATGTTTTCTCAGAGTATTAGCATGCACACATTATTTTCACTACTTCAGTCATGGATTCACAAAGGCAGAACTCACTCATTCTAAGTATGTTCCAGTGTGGAGTTGCGTTGATATTACCTTGATAATTGTGGTGCAATGATACAGATGGCAATCATTTAGAAAACCTTTTTAAAAAGTCCCATTAGAGTTGACTGGGGTTCAACGGAGTGTGATTGTGAAAGAAACAAGAAATGTTGGTATACTAAGACAAGTTATTGTTCTGGGATTACTCATGAAATAATTATTATGTGATTATGATGAAACAAAACAAGTCAATGTGATCTCACAGCATTTGTGGTTACACGGAAGAATAATTGTTTCACAAACTCCTGATGCAAAAACGGGTTAGGAACAATCAATGACAACAGGCCATTGTCAAATTGAACTATTTTAAATCATATTTATCTGGTATAATACATTTAATTAATATTAATAAACAATTTTCCTCACACAGGGTCTATCAGATAATATCATGAGGCAGCAAGACATCAATTTCCATTATTATACTGACAATGCCTAGTTTTGAGCACAAGCCAGGCTTTAAGAGATGAGAACCTGGACCTGTGCGCTCTAGGAAAAAGCTGTCCAGCTATTGGCATGCTCTAGGTAGCATTTTCTTGGCTTCTGGTACCACAGTGAAGAAAGTTATCTTTAACCAGGATCTGTCTTTTGACTCACAAATGGATCAGATGTCCTGGACAACACTATCTCATCTGCAATATAATTCTTAAAAATTTCGGAGCATCCTGTTTTGCGGTGATGCATAAAAAGCAGTCCTTTTTCCAAAATCAGACAGCTGTAATTTATTTGTTATTGGGTTGTTCCAAAAATTATTGGAGGCCTCCAGCTGAACCAAATTGCTTCAGCAAGAGTTCTGATGTGAACAAGCCGGAAAGATCATATTACTTGAGTTTAGCGTCTTTTCACTTGCTTTCAAATGACTTTGGAATATAATTTAAAATTGTGTTCCTTAATCTTCCCGCTCCATCATGTCTTATAAATCTCGAAGTACCATCTGAGAATGTCACTGTGAGACAGCAGGTCTATTTAAAGTTCCTCGAGTTTGTAAAGTGGAGTGGGAGGCAGAGGCTTTCGTAGCAGGCTCTCTCGCATTGAACCAGATGCCATTATGGCTTCAGGAGGCAGACGCAGTCTCCCCTAATAAGATTAAGCTCAAAACTTTTCTTTTTGGTAAAAATGGTGGTCATGGTTTGCGAAGGTGACCTGGAAACAATGGGGTTAGACTGCTGGGGGAATCCCTTGACCCATATTCTTTAAGATTACAATCCCACAGCAGTCTAGGCCAATCACAGCTTATCAACTAGATTTTTTAGACACAACTCATCACGAGGCATCAGTCTTTTCAAAATTCAGAGACTTCTATTTGTTCAAATCAGTGAGTTTATGAAGAGCCTTACAAATAAAGTGATTCATGAGGTCTCCTATAAAAAATATTGATTGAGAATTGAAGATGTCTGCAGAGACTTAAGAAAACACTTGTTTTCCTTATACAATAAAGTGTTTTTTTAATCTAAAATAGAACAGGTGTTGCATTAAACTCAAAATAAATTGAAATAGAGTACAAAAGGTTAGTCAAAGATGAAATTGAGTCATCAGAGATCTAGGAAAAAGATTTTTCTGCCCATTTACCTGTTTTGCTACACTGCACAGTGAAGAAGTAAGGATAAGTGAAAAATAGTTAAATCAAACAGAGTTAGTAGGAACAGATTTGAGTTACTGCAGTGTTGTAGGAGATGAAAGAGTTATAATACTTAAGTTAAGTTACTGAGTTAGTCATGAAAGACAGAAGCAGAAAACTGAAGAAAAAAGAGTGATTTGTTAGGGACATAATTCCCCAGAAACTTAAAAATCACAGATTTCAATAATGATAAGATGTAGCTGTGTCCCATGATAGAACCATGAAAGATCATTGAATGCAGATTCACTCATGATAAATCTAAGAAATCTTAGCAAACACGGGCAGTCATAAGAGATCTAAACAGGGGGGAATAATATAATAGCTAACAATATGAGATCAGAGTCAATTAAGTGACTAATGAAAGATAGAATAGAGCCACGAGGGATGAAGAGCACAAAACAAGTCAATTTAGCAGATGAAAACTAACAGATTCAGTCCTGACAGATGTGAAGTAGTACCTCTGCAGATGTCATGGGAGACATAAGCAGATATTGTCAGTCCTAACTAAAATCACATCACATTATAGATCAAAACAAACAAAGTCCTGGAGAAACTTTTTCATGCTGCTTCACAATCCATCATTGTTGTGACCCAACCACATGTTTTGACCATAATATTCAGATGAATTGTGTCCTAACATACTCTTATGTTAGCATGTCCATTTTTCAGAGCATACTGACTTTGTTATTTCATCCACAAAAGCATTTGAATCACAATATTTTTTTATTTAATTTCCTAACCAGAGCAAAAAGGGTAACTCATGAGATATAAGCAAACAAAGGGAGGTCGGTGATTTAACAGATCTAAGCAAGCAAAGAAAATCACGACAATGTTTAAAACCTGTAACTTGTGAAAGATCAGAGAAGAAAACAAGAAAAAATATTGAGTCGTAAGGTCTCAAGCCGATCAGATTGAGTGAGAGATCAGAGCAAGGGGTCTGTTGTGAGAAATGTAAGGAATTGTGTTTGTCTTGGTAGCTCTTTAAGCAAACAGTGTTTCATTTGAAATCTCTGCAAACAAACAGTGAGTCATGTGGGATTTATGCAAAAAGTGAGAGTTATGAGATCTGAGTGATCGAAAGAAACAAGGTTAGTTGCCAGAGATTAAAGCAAAGATGAGTCGTGAGAGATCTAGCCGAACGTGCTGAATCATACCAGATTTGAGCTATTTAAGAAAAAAGTTTTAATTCAAAATAAATTACAGCGTGATTCCTGGAAGATCATAGTAAAACCATGACAAACGAATGAAACACAAGTTATCCAAACAAACTGCGAGTGATGGGTGACCGAACTCCTAAAGAAAAAGTGTGAGTTATAAAATATTAAACCGATTGATCTGGAGGCTAACTGGAAATGTGAGAAAAAGAAAAAGAGAAAAAGACTATTGTATCTTTAAAATGACCCGTAGTTGTAGCGTCACACTTTATTTTGTTTCCAAATTTCCATCTGTGTTTTTTAAATCACATTAACTTAATTCTACCCAGTATGTCAATGCTTCACCCAGACCTCCATGTACCTTGTTAAATCCCAGTAACCTGCACGATCACATGATGTTCTTTCACAATGACCTGATTTCACTGCGTCACAATGACCTTTTTACATCTTAACGATCTTTCTATCCGCATGAAAATTGTTCATTTCATTTGCCTCTCCTAACACTCAGTGTTAGCTTTGATCTCTTCTTATCTACTCCATTCATTTAGATCTCTCCCAACTCCCTTTTTTTCTGCTTATTAATCACTCGTGCTTTGACCTCTAATGGCTAACAATGTCGGCTTTGATGTTTTCTGAAAAATTCTTCTTTCCCACATTCCTCCGGACTAAGATTGGTCTCTTTCGTCTTAGAGATCTGTCACTTCTTACTCTGTTTGTTATGTTGTGTAAATGTAGACCGGGATTCTAGAAGCCAAGGTGGAGCCCGAGTTGATTTTTATTGCAACAAGAAATCAACACAGGTACAGCTAACGTGTTGTGAGGCAGCAAGAACCAATCACTGTGATGTCATAAAGACCAGTGCCAATGCAAATACAAGGCAAGTGGTTGTAATGAAATGAGACAGGTCAGTGGGAGGGTAGATCTACTTGATGACTTGCACATCGACTTCTGAAAGGCTGTGTCATTTTGTTTGCTCCTACTCATGTGTCGCAAACTCCAAATACAATGAGATGTGCCTCATCTGCTAACTAAAACAGAATCTTTTTGTGTGTGCCGTCTCATAATGCTGAATAAAACACAGCCTGACTCGTTAATTTTTTTCCTTTTTGTGTGTTGTCAACAAGAGAGTTCTCAGTGGGAATGATGAATTGTTTAATATGCCAATAACGTTTAACACACGGAACAATGTTTGTTGAACAGAGAGTGACTGAAATATTCTGTCAGTGAAACATTGACTTAATCGGTACACTTGTACCTTTTTTTGTGTGCATGGAGCGTTCACCCAGTTTCATGCAGTGGATGGGCTAAGACACAGACAGGGCTCCGTGATTACGCTCCTCTATTCAGCAGCCCTGTCGGTGCGTCAGCACAAACGTCATATTTGAGCTCCACGCGGGGAGAGGAGATTGGGGAGGAAAAGGAGAGCGCTCCTCACGGGCCGCGGTGTGTCAGGGCTTTTTCTGCTGCTCGCATGCTGTCATCCTCTGCCTTTCCACCGAGAGCTGAGAGATTGAGGAGAGGTGTGACGGCCTCGTGCGTAGAGTTAAAGAGAAATCCACTCTTGTTAGAGATGCAGCCAGCAGAAGGAGACGTACGGCTGCGGAGCGCCTGGCATCCAGCAGTTTAGCCTCTAGCCCCAGATGACACGTTATTGATTCAGGTTTAGTTTGGCTGGAAGCCCCATATGATTATGAAATATGGTCTAATGATTTAATAAGCTGACACTTGCTCTAGTACACGCCAGCTAAACACTCACTGATTGGTGATTGTTCCCTCTTTCTCTGTCTCTAAGCCTCTGCTGCCTGCTGTAAACATTACATTTGCCTCTTGGCCAGGGAATGTAAGCGTATAAGCTCAGTTACCAATGTTTACGACCACGCTTGGATATGTTTAACGGGAAATGATGTGCATTCATACAGCCTGAGAGATTTCCACTCAATCCAACAACTAGACTTGAAATATGGCACTTGTGTGAGGAACTGATAACCCCCTCTCAGACAGCTTTGATTTTCATTGATTATCCGTACACAGGTTTAGCAACGCCCAGCACGAGAGCCGGATAATTACAATGACAACCACAATGTTGATGAGAATGATTATGACAATTAGAGACTCTAAACTGATAGCCCATTAAATCTCATTTGGACAATGATTTGAAGGCAGCAGCCAGATAAATGAAGTAACCTCTTCAAGGCGGCGTTTTCCACCTCTGTCAGATAAGGACACTCGCATCTCCTTTGGATTGCAAGCCAAGGCCAGCCAAGGCCAGGCTAACCCGTCCAATAGGAGACTTTCACCACCGGATGGCACAAAATTAGAGCAGCTTCGAATGGATTCATCCAGCAATGTCAAAATCAGACCTAAAGTTGACGTGCCCTTGAGCAAGAGGGGCCTCTGTTTTGCACCTGCCCCCCCTCCTCCTCTCAGACACTTCCACTGAAAGCAGATAAAGGAAGGTCTCCCTAATGGAGATCAATGATGTATCACGTTCTACAGGATCTAGTTTGACGGGGGGATCCTTCCTGCGCCTCATCTCAGCCTCTATCTCTGCCAGTCGCGCATTTTGTCCACGCACCCACCCACCGAGCAGCAGCATCCGACAATTATCCACACACACACAGAGAACATTGTGTTGAGGAAGCTCCAGTGGCATTTGGGAAATAGACGGAGAGAGAAGGGGAGAGAGAGAGCGGGAGAGAGATTCTCCTTGGCACACACGCCTCTAAGGCAGTGAGATTTTGACTGACTGACTGACTGACTGTCTAACTGGGGGAATCTGGTGGAAACGCACGGCCGGGACCGCGACGCGCATCTCTGTTACCATTTTCACACCTCTTCTCTCTCTCGCTGCCTTGTCTCTCATCGCGGAGACGGCCGATGGTTGTCTAGCTTCGTTCCACCGCCAGTCTTCCGCCTCAGCATCGGATTTTTTTGCCCAATCTCTCCTCTCCTCTCCTCTGCTCGGCTGGTCGGGCTGATCCCGGCCAACCTGGGAAGGGCCGTGGGGCTGTTCCGCGAGCCTTACAGCTGAAGTGGGCAGTTGGCACCCGAGATGAGCGCCTGGAGACCCGGGAGCTGGTCCCTCTCCTCACCGGGGAGAGGACCTGGGTCGTGGCGGTGCTTCTGGTGGTGGGTGGTGGCGTTTGGGGTGACAGCGGGCTCGGGAGATCCGTGGATGTCAGGGGATGTGTGCTCCTCGTCCTGCTCCTGCAGCAGCACCAGGATCACCTGCGTGGACCCGGAGCATAGTATCAATACTTTCCCAATCCTGCAGAGCGAGGCGGAGATGGAGAACATCACCGACATGTGAGTGTCACCCGTGACTATTATTCCTTTATGTTACAGAAGAGCCATCTCAAACTCAACAAATAGCATTAAACCCCCACCTGACCCCCTCCGATTCAGTTGTTGCAATGTTGCCAACACTTTCTTTTCATTTTTGCATCCCTCATTTGAAGCTGGTGTCAGGCGAACAGCAAAGAACGATCCAGAAGGCTTCTGAATTGTATTGATTTATTTTTCTTCACGCTTGTCTTTGCAATCAATCTCAATCTAACGCGTGGATTTAATGCGCCTTATTTAAGATGACCTCACAATCAAATAGCCCCCCCATCGTCGATCGGCACCGGTGTGTCTCAGACGTGTGGCGTGTGTAACTTAGGTTGCATAACACACTCATTGTCATCACGGTGCGCATCAGTCTCCCAGCACCAGCGTGGAATCAGTCTGAGTATGGCTGACAGGACCAGAAACTGACGGATACATTGCTGAAAAATCGGCCAGACAAAGCCCGGGCTGATGCCCGCCTGCGCGTGCACACACACACACACACGCACACAAACACACACACGCACACACGAACGTCCATGCACACTAGAGCGTGTGCGTGTGCTCGTGTGTTGGTTATACGCTCAGATCAAGCGCCACTGTCCAAATATTAGCACAGACACTTCCCAAGATGGCTATGAGTTAGTTTGAATGCACTAAGTGGGAAAAAAAATCGATGCTGAAGAAAAATCAACCCCCCCCCAATCAGATCAACATTTGATCATGTTTGAAGAATAGAGCCTTTTCTTCGAGCTAATGAAAACTGAAGATTACACAATTCTTAAACCGGATTCCCCTTTTCATTTAGATTTTTATGAGTCATCATTTGGCCCAAAAATAAAGCCACTTTTTAAAGCTGAAATAAATGTAGGGAGGCAATTAAAAATATCTAATTGTGACCTCTTGGCAAAGATGGACGTCCTTGTTGATAATGACTTTAGTCAGATAAACCAGCTCTATCGTCAGCCTTGGAAAAGCCTTGGAAGCTGTTTTAAATGAGCCAGCAATCTGCTGAAAAGCATCCATCCAGAGCTTGGCTAATGTAAACAGACAAATTACTGATGACCGTGCGGAGTCTTTACTTCAAACGACCTTGCCAAAAACTATGGAGATTGGTTATTGTGTTTCCTGCCCGAGGTGATTTCTTAGATTTTTTTTGAGACAGCTGCACTGAAAAATCAACATTTGCAGGATTAGTGTCCCGTCGGAGTGATTTATCGTGAGGACAATTCAAACTCAAATACTGTTTGTGTTGTCATAAAAATGTCAGCTGTATAGGTTTACACAGTCAAACACTTTAACCATCTGCAGATAGGCAAAGTTGACAAAGTAAAATTGCTGCTCGGCTGACTTAAAGTAGGGATCTTTAAACCTCGTGTAAATGATTGTAACACTAAACAAGAGAATGCAAGATTCACACTGGATCTCTAATTTGCCATTCTCCGTTTAATCCTCTAAGCATTAAGTCAAACTGCAAATGAGTTTTGCCTTCTTTTTGAAAAAGAAATGTCGGGAGGTAGTGAATAATTACTGGCATTTTAAAAAGGCCCCTCTTTTAAGCCGATGAATAACGTCGAACGACAAATGCTTCCGCCTGCTCTTTTCCGTAACGTCGCAGTGTCCCGTAAGACTACTGCCAATAGAGTACCCACCAAACATGTCTTGAAGATCCCTAACATGTCTGTGACTGATTAGAGGTGCAAACTGTTTGTGCAACATGACTGAGGGTTTGTGACACCCAAAGAGTTCCGCTGGGATTCTCACGGCACAACAGAAGAGGTTGTTCTCTGTTCTTTACCTTAAGGTTTTGTTTACTCTTTCCTATTCTCAGACATCCGCTTTCCGAGATGGAATATTTGAGAAGTACTGCTTTTCAACATGTGTTCACGCGGTTCTTTTCATTCACACAAGGGAGTTGCTCACAATCCTATCCTGCTGGCCTTTACAGACAAACAGGTCAAGTGTGTTGCTCAAGTGGTGCAGAGGAAAAGAAGTGTTCCCCTTTCCCTTCTTTGAAAAACCAAAACCGTACGGCTGCAGTTTTTCAGAAGTCATTAGGAAAAAATACGTTACTGCTTAGAAGCCATTGTCATTTTCCCGTGTTTGGCTGATGCCTTTTTATATTTGCTTCCACTGCAAACCGATCAGACCTCTGACACCCCCATGTATCTCCTTACAGCTACATTGCAAACCAGAGCGGCTTCTCCTCCATCAATGACAAAGACCTGCACTACTACAAGAACCTCAGGAACCTGTAAGTTTGTCATGGCTTAAACAACCTGGAAAAAGAACACATTCAGTTTCTAAAAATGAGTGTAATGCTCTCCTCCTCAGCTAGCTGCTGATCTAGTGTTTTTATATCACAGCAGTATTACTACACTAATTGATCTCATCATAATTAAAGTTGTTTTATACTTAAATCTTATTTTGCATTACATTGTTGCTTTGCTTTAAAATGTTCTCAAGTCTTTTTGACTCTGGTAAGCTCCCATCTCTAATTATATTTCCTGAATCCAATAAGAGACATTTGTTCTCCCGCAATAAAAAAAAACATATTTGGTGGACATCACATGCCTTCCAAGACAATATTCAGTATGACTGATACGATAATGCTAAGCATATTACGCACAGCAAGTATATGCTTTAGTTGTGGTTCCACCAGTGGGAGCAAAACTCTAAATGTAAGGAAGTCTGACTGCTAAAAGAACATGTTTTATTGTCAATAAAATACAGAACACAGTAGTCTGTCAGTGGCAGACTACAAATCAAATTAATGTCAGATAACAATATTTCCTTGGAGTTTCTTTTCAGCTGACGTAGGGAGGACTTCCTCTGAGCACGTGGTTCAAATTATGCAGGAAATGTGTCGTTTTTAAGGATAACAACCAGACTGGTCTCTTAAGACAAAGCCACATACTTTTGATGTCTTACACTTCCTGGGACCAGTACTTTTTTTTTTTCGTATGAATCGTACTGATGTAATTTGTTCAAACTTAGCATTTTGGCAAGCCAAAAATAGCTAATAACAATAATAATACAGTGTCTTTGACAGTTTTTGTAGATCAATGGACTCTGAAAAGTACTTCATGTCACATTTAGAACAATGACAAAGTCACTTAACTTATTGATTTCTAAAATCCCAGGTTAATAGTGATGCATTCTTGGTATAAATGTTCCCAACTCTGTGACATTATTCTACAGTGTAGAAGTTTAAAAAAAAGGAATTTGTATTTTATGGTCAAAGCACTACAGAGATTTGACATTGACATATAGTTGGGTTTTTGTTTGGCGTTAATGAAGAGTGATACTACTGTTGTGTGTTTCTGTCAGAACGGTGACCAACAGCAAGCTAACATATGTGTCAAAGCTGGCCTTTCAGAGCAACGTCAAGCTACTGTATCTGTGAGTGAAACAATTATTAAGTATTTCTGTGTAATAACATGTCAGACACTAAACGTTTATTGGCAGCTCCTTTGTTTCAGAAAATGTATTGCATCTTTCATTTTTAAACCAGGCTTTTTAATTGATTTGTTTTAATTACTGAATTTAAACTGTTTTGGGGTTTTTTGGGCTGCACAGTGTTTTGGTAGTTTCATAGAGAGGTGTTGCTATCCTTTGATTCTTTACACAGTTTTTCTTACATTAAAATCTGTCTTATTGCATGCAAAACATAGAAATATACAGGTATTCAATGCAACAATAACACGTGATGTTGTTCTAGTGCTGTAAACCCAATCACAGTCCCTGATGCATAATGGTGTTTTTTAGGAATCTGAAAGATAACAACCTGTCATCTCTATCCTGGAGGATATTCAAACGCATCAACATGACCTATATGTGAGTAGAAAAAACCTTCAGTATCCCCTTTCATTCCCTGCATCTGTTTTTTATGTTTAATGAGACTAACATACATTTGGCTGGAGCAATATATTCCGTCAAGAGACATGATAGCAGTATCATCACACTTGTCTTTGCAATCAATCTTAATCTCACGCGTGGATTTAATGCGCTTTATTTAAGATGACTTCACAATCACTGTGAAAAACATGGTCACAGTAAGGGAACTATGGATCTGTGCTGATTAAGGTTACATCTGCACAAGGTCTGTGGTTTGTACATTTGGTACATATTGTGTTTTTAGCCGACAGCACACGGCTAAGCATTCAATAATCAGCAAATGGGATATTTTGATATAATACATTTTCAAGGTAATTTAAAAGAAAGATAAAACGTTTCCTACCAATAACCATCCGAGTAGGCTATTCTGTAAATAGCGAGAACAAAAGAGTAAGTAAAATATGGGAAAAAAGGGACTGCATGCAAAAAACTATTCAAAGGGAAGTTTGCTGAAGGTAGTTGTGATAAGGCTGGAGCTGGATATCTGATTTGGCAGCTGAGAATGACGGTCTGTCCTCAGTATCACTCATAAGGTGGCTATTTTACAGATGCAGTGACAACATCCGTCAGTAGCATTCAAAAATAGTTTCTCGGTGGACACAGATCATAAGATTACATGTGTCTAACTATTCAACATGGGAAAATTACCAAAAACGTTTAATTTTTAATTTAAGGATAATTATTAAAGTTTGTTCAGGGGGCCAGCAAGCTTATTTAAAAAAAAAAATCTTGTTCCTCTGTGAACATTCTTCAGTTTTCTTGTCCGCATGTCTTTTTTTGTGTAGGATCCTGACAGGGAACCCTCTGCATTGCTCTTGTGAGAACATGTGGATCAAACTTTTGTTAGGCGAGGAAGCAGACATTCAGGAACTGCGCTGCATCGAGGATGGAGGAACACGGAAGCTGCTGTCAGGACTGACACTGCCTAACTGTGGTAAGCGCATGCATGCGCACCCCCACACGCACCGTCGAACACGCATATGCACAAACACATGTGCATGCAGAGTAAGAAGCTGGAAAACGCACTCACTGGATGTGCAGAATGCGAAACGTGGAAGCATGTGGAGGAAATCAAGATATCTTAATGGTTTCCCCAACATAGTAATTTCCAAATCTTTAAGTGTTCTATCAATTCCCATGTGATGTGGAGAATAAATGTGTGGTGAAAGAAGCTTTACTGCTAACACCTAAGAGAATAATTGTACAAGGAACACAAATCATGCAAAACCAAAAGCCATTGCGGGGTTATTCATACCTGTTGGTATGTGAGTTTCCACAGGCTACGAGGAGAGTGTTGATATGCAGTGTTTCAAATTTTAAATCACACAAAACTGTTCTCACCCAGTGTATTCTAACTCCCACAAACACTAATGTATTTCACGTTAAGAAGCAAACAAGTGACCAAACAAAGGCATGCATACAGAGTCTTGCTTTCAAATGGAGGGCTTAATAAGGAGTTTAGCCTCTGCCCTGTACCACCGAAATGCCATCCATACTAAAGAGGCTGAAATGTCTTTGTGCCATAGGATTTTTTCCATGTGATGCATAGATTAACTTTCAGAAGGAGAGAGGGAGAGATCCATGACCTAGACAGCGTGGTGCGTGTGCGTTTGTGCATGTGTATGTGTATGTGTGTAAATTTGTGAGTTCTTTTTGTCATCTTATAGACTGCCTACAGTCACCTGAGATATCTGTTTGTCAGTGTGGAAAGGTCACTGTACGAGATACTACAGAGGCAGTGAGAGGTGATGCCTTTATCATTCTACCGATCGTCAAAGATGCTGAAAATTGAGTTTCCCAAATTCCATCTGCACTATGTCTTTTAAGGCCTGTAACTCGGTGTTATGCACCATATTTAATTAACTTTCTCTCCAAGAATTTCACTTGAGTGGAAAGCAGCCTGGAAAGCAGAAAACTCCAACAAAACAGCATATCACAATTTTGGAGCAAAATAACCTTTTACACTTTTCTGACCAAAAGGTTTCATTTTCAAGGAGATAAATCTTTTCCTAGATTGAATACATAAATAGAAGTGCATAGAGTTATTTATGTGCACATTCTCATGTTTATCCCCAAGCCTGCTGCTGCCACAGAGCACATGGCTTTTACGTACTCGTGTATGGGAGTGTTTATCAAACTTAAATGTATAAATGTCAGCAGCTTATCGACTCTTTTATTTCTCTCTTCTTTATAACAACTGCATGAATTTTTCATGAATCTTCTATTTTGGACTCTCTTTCTATTCATAAACAGGGTCAAATTACAGCTTGACCTGCCTCTGAAAGTGTAAGACAGGCCAGCACTGATTCTCAGGATTTGTTGGCCTTTAGCAGCCCGTGTGTGTTTGGCAGAGACTGACGTTCAGTAATAATTCAGAGTTTGACTTTCATCCAAGTGCACAAAAAAACCCATGTCTGACCTTTTGGGGATTTGGTCAAAACAGCTTCATAAGTCTTGAATTGAAATCTAATCTACTCATTACCATCATAAACATAAACATAAAATCTAAAAGGATTTTGTTGTTCTTGTTTTTGACAGAGGAAATGATCTGTTCAGAAATAGCTTGGGGCGATGGGGGCACTCAGGACACGGGCAACGGGTTAGCTTGCAGGAAGCTAACAATGTCATTGATAACTTCTATTGATCTGTCCTCTCTGCCTCCATTCCATTAGCAGAGGTTATTTTTGGCATTAGCACAGTTACGGCAGGGCCCCTGGAGAAGGGGACCGGGGACCCCCCCTGGCAGACTGACATATGAGCAGGGGGGGCATGGTAGGGCCAGTGCAAGGGTGCCAAATGATGCCCCAGGGCTAGCTGCCGTACACCAAAAGATCTCTCAGTCTGGACAAACTGCTGGCCATGGTGGCTCATCAGTATGTCTCAATTTTCGTCCGTCTGTTTGATTTGTGTGGGTTCTTTTGTCTGTGTGTCCGAACATTTCTGAGTGACATTATGAGTGAGCCACAAAGCAGAGGAAATGCCCAGTAAAGCCCTGGGGCTGACACTGATCTCTCAATTTCTTAGTGTCCACAGACTGTATACTGCTGGTGCACCACCCGTAAAAGCTTGATGAACAGACTGTTCCTACTGCTGACCAATACAATACTTTACTAAGAAGTGCTGCTGGGCTGTTAACTGCAGTCCCAGTGGTGCAATATAAAAAGTAGATAAGCGTGTCATTCAGCAAAAATGTGGGCCTTGAACAGCTGTAGGTGTTAAAATCCAGAATAAAACAATAAATGAGACACATAAAACGTGCAAACTCCTCACTCCAGCATAATTTCCTTTTAAATAACTTATTTGAATAAAATGAAAGATTTTGCACTTCCTTGCTTATGTGAACATCAAGAAGTTTAAGTCCTTTATCAAGTGCTTCGTGTTTCTATAGGACATTCTGCAAAATGCTTTATAGGGCAGTCTTTTCCATGCGCTATGGAAATTAAATCTGTCTTATTACCAGACCTCATCAGGACACAGGTACACTTTGTCTTAATATGTCTACATCTTCATTTCTGCCCCTCTGTGAGTTGTAATTGGCAGGAATCATATTAACTCTCATCAAACCCTTTTTCCTTTATTTTTTGTTACTTATCCTACTAATATCTCCTTAGTGTTACACCACTTCTACTTGTCTATTTAATAAAGACTAAAAAAAACACAGAAGTTACGCAAAACAGAGCCCTGTGCAAACAGACCAGCGGGAATGTCTTCAGATGAAATTTTTTTAACAAGCTTTAAGAGAATGACAGTTACAATAATCCGTCAATGATGCTGATCCCTTTTTAGCTATCCTATAAAAAGCTGTTTTTGCCATAATTTAGGAGCAAAGTTCTGCTAAACTGAGATCTCCAGAGAGATTGATAAGGAGCTTTGGCAATAAAAGAAAGAAAATTCTGAGAGTCTCAATCAGGTGCAAACTGAGTTTGTACAAAGTTTGAATGCTGAATGGGGCTTCAATCCAACGTGCAAAGGCTATTTTCCTTTAAAATGTGAGTAGTGAGCAGTTGTGATAACCAGACACATCCCTCATATTACGTTAATGATTCACAGTAAATGCTTCAGGTGAAAAGGTTTTAATGTGCTCAGGAGTGACGAGGACTGGCTCCCACATCAGCAGCATCAGCTCTGACATAGCTGATGCTGCTCACATCCATCACACTTTGAAAGTTTGATAGAGGAACTTTTCAAGGATAGCATTTTTGTCTCCCTGTAAAACTTTTTTTTTTTTAAAGAGAGGCTCATGAAATATGTTTACAATGTCAGACACTTAATAAGATTTACATAATATTTTCTATAAATCTTGTGATTTTTCATGCTTCTCTGTAACTGGCTGTACACCTGAATCAACCAGACTGTCTTTGGTATTTTCCATGTGCTTACAACTGCTAGTAGCCGGACCGTAACACTGAAGGGGAAACTGATCCATGTAATTACTTTTGTATTGTCACAAAGCCAGGTTCTGTTAACTAATGGAGTCTTCTTAGGATTCATCAGGATTATAACTGTAGAGTGTGATTTTTGGTAGGTTGGCAGACAATTATGCAATAATAAATAATTGATATAGGAACAAGTTTTCTCCATATAATTTACGCCCAAGAATCCCACTCTAGTGTTGGATAGGCATTCAGGGTAATGGGTGGGAGGGGAAGGAGCTTGGAAATGAATTCTTCTGCTGAAACACAGCAAAGATATAAAACAGGCTTGTGTGTGTTTGTATATGTGTGTGTGTGTGTGTGTGTGTGTGTGTGTGTGTGTGTGTGTGTGT
>JABUIW010000162.1:568960-581071 GCA_013363375.1 Menidia beryllina
TGTGTGTGTGTGTGTGTGTGTGTGTGTGTGTGTGTGTGTGTGTGTGTACTGCGATCTGCAGATGGTTGCAGTGGCTGTAGAAAGTTCATTAACCGAGGGCCTGCAAAGATATGTGACTGATACGGTAGCAGCCTCGCCACAACTGCAATAACTGGTTTTAACTGTGTCTCACAGTGATTGAGTCGGTTGCCGTAGTGATAAGTGGGTTTCCCTAGAGATAAAGATTGTGCCGATAGACAGAAGAGGTTTTTTTTTTGAGGAGAGGACAGGGTTTGATAAGAGATCTCTGTGGATTTATCTGCTGTCAACACCCATTTCTTCTCTTCTTTGCCAGCATTGTTTAAAAAAAAAAAAAGAAAAGACAGAGGTGGCTTGATTCTTACTGGGTCTGATTGGTCATGCACGGGTCACCTCTTGGTCAGCTCTGTAGACACACGTTGACACAAACATAGATGCACACAGAGTCACCAGTGTCTTTGCTTTGACAGCGGCTTTAGACTGTGTCCAATCACTTTAATGCTCGGGCTGCTGAAGACATGCACTAGTAATCAGTGTAACCATCACTATGTTTGAACTTTGTCTCATTGTCTTACCGTTTGATTGGAGTGAGTGAGCTTTAATAAAAGTGAGAGAAAGCAAATGGGGGAAAGGGAGATTGAATTCGAGGTCTGTCTTTGTGTGCCTTTATTTCACACTGTGGTGGGTGTGTGTTTGCCCGCTTTTCTACCCTTATTGTTTAGGTTGTTACGTGCTTTGTATTTCAACTAGAAAGACAACAGTTGGCCATGAATCCTAAGTTTTCTTCCTTCCTTTCCACACCTCCTTCCGTCCCTCTCTCCACCTCTACACCCTGCTCTCTTTCTTCCCACTCCCTGGTTGTATGTAGAGGTTCCCACGGCAACGTTGAACTCATCCACATCGTCCATAAAGGAAGGGGAGGATCTTCAGCTGACCTGTACAACCTCTGGTGTGCCTTCGCCCGAGCTGATCTGGAACATGGCACTGGTCTCTCCTTATGAGGTTCGGTTTCTCAGTCACACTTGCACTGTAATGAAAATGCAAATACATTTGGAATACATCATTTTGTTTTACATGTGTAACACTAATGGTGTACATTTCTCCAAGCTTACAAAACATTTAATCTTTGTTTAAGTTCCAATGTTCATCTTCTTTTGGGCATATTTGAAAAAGGTTTTTCATCTGTCTGAATGTGTTTAAACATTTATGGTCCTTTTGAATATTTATATCCTCAAACCTACAGTTTGATTTTATATGCATTTTAATAAATCAAATTTCTCAGGCTAGATGTGAAAGTAAGAAAGTAAGAAATTGAACAACACTTATAACAAGGTAGTCCCCAAACGTTTATTGTGAAGACTAATAAAGCCTAAAGGAATAAACTGTATAAACGACTTTGTATTTGTGACATTTAACTTTCCTCATATATAATGAGGAATGATAATAAAAAACAATATGTTAAACAGAATTGATCAAATGCATAAATATAAATCATTTCAGATTTTCCACGGTGATGGGCTTAAAATGTGGTTAGATAAGTAATTCCACTGTGCCCTGCTGCCTTTACATCTGTTCTTTGTTGATCTTTATACAAATGGATCTGGTAATTGTTGTTTTCAAAAGCTACTAATTGTCATTGTTTATGTGGTACATTGTTATGTGCATGCCAGTGCCATATTGACATATAAACTGTTTTTGCTTACAGATTGCGACATCAGGCCAGGTTTCTATTCTGAGTGTTACCGATGTGTCCCCAATGGATCACAAAAAAAAGATTAGTTGCAGCGCAGAGAACATTGTTGGAGGGAATGAGATTTCTCAGATCCTGGATGTACAATGTACGTTTACCCTTTGGCAATCAGCTTTAATTTAGTGAAGATTAAATTGTCCATCTAATCCGTAGTGGTGTATAAGACACAGAGTTAAGTTTCAGAAGACAGTAGTTTCTCTTATCTTCCAATTAGTTTGTTTGCATTATTTTTTAATGTCTTAGGCATTTATAGATATTTTATCATTTCATTTCACACATTTTGTCTAAAACTCCAAACTCTGGTCTTCACTCAGTTGCACCTAAGATCGTAAAGCTGAGTGATGCAATCGCAGACCATCACTGGTGCATCCCCTTCAGCGTAGAAGGTATGATCAACATTTGCATACAGATTTTAACACCTTTCAATAATGCATTAAAATGTTTTTGTTTATTAAGAGCTCTCTCAATAAAATTATATTTTTTCCTCACAAATCACAGCAATGACTTCACCCACAGTAAAGACTACTAAGGAAATGAGGAAACTGTTTAACAGCTCCGAGTGTTTTTATGTTTCCAGCAAACCCAAAACCGGTTATTGACTGGTATCAAGATGGTAAACTGGTGCCACAGGATAATTACATCCAGACTAAGATCTATGACGAGGCAGATGGAGAAGTCCATGGCTGTCTACAACTGGACAATCCCACACACCTGAACAATGGGCGGTACACAATGGTCGCTACAAACGTCTATGGGTCAGATCAAAAGGACGTGGATGCTCACTTCATGTTAAAACCCTGGGATGGTGAGGAGTATAATTGTGCTGTTTCCTTCTTCCTTCTCACACTGATATACAATGATATCCTGCATTCTGTCATTCTAAAGGGAGTTGCAAAACAAGAGTTGACATTTTGAGAAAAAAATAGTTTTTCTGCTTAAGAAAAGACAGCAGTGACCATTACTATGACATAATAAGTTCAAACTATGAATAATGTTCATGTAGAAATCCCTACAGAAGTTTGTTTTAATCATTGCTGTCAATGAATGTGTGTCTCTTTTTGACCTGTAGCCACCAGGAGCATAACAAACAATAACATAACTGAATAAATCTTTTTTATAGTTACCATAAAGGCCCCATTTTATGATCACTATTTTTGTCTCTACAATACATGTACTTGACAAGAAATTTTTTTTAAAGGTGCCAAGAGTGGGTAATGGAGGGATAATGGGAGCAGACCAATGCCCTAGAATTTATTTGGACTTTTTGAAACAGCTCTGGTAACTCACTGGGTTTACCAGTGAGTCAAATTGATGACGTAACTAAATCAAACTTTTTGTTGTTTTCTTCATGTGTAGGAACTGAAAAGGAACCTTACTATTATGGTGAGTGACTTTTTTTCTTTCCATTCAATGTGAGAGTGTTCACTGAAACACATTCAGTTTCAACTTGTGGTTTATGCACAGTGTCATTGTTTTCAATGTGTTTTGTGTTTAAAATCACATCCATCAGTTAAAACAAATTACATTTTAGGAATCTTTTTCTCCCTCTCTTTTTCTCTAAAGTTGCTGAGGGTGCGTCACATCCCTACATAACATTACAGCTTTTTTCCACACTGTGTCCCTGATGTATTTATTATTTTATTTCAGATGTCGTGCATGTCTTGTTTGTTGGTCTGTGTACTGTGTGTGTGTGATGACTGTGTTTTTGACACAAGCTCATAGAACAGGCATGGTGGGAATTATTAGTTGTGAAGTGCTGCATGACAAAAACATTTAAAACTAAAATAGGTTTTTACTAAATATCTAACTGGTCTGTCTGTCTCTGTCTTTTGCATCTGCAGATCTCCTAACAGGTACTGCTACATCTTTTCCTTCCTCCCTCCTGTTTACAACCCCCTGAGTTAACTCTTGCTGCTCTATCAGGTTTTTGTATCTAGTACACCCCAAGTGTGCCATAGTTTACAATCCACAAACACATTTGACACATTTCCACAAAAATAAAAAAAAGGTTTCAGATTTTATGATGATGTATCTTTATTTTTTTTTTAGCTGATACATTTTTAATTAAAAAAAAGCTCATTCAGGATATACAGGAACAAGGCTCTTGCTAAAACATCTTTCAAATATAAAGTCTGGATGATTCTTTGAAATAAAGGATGCTAATTCACAGCATGATCTTCATAGTGTAAAATCAGTTTAGTGTATCCAAGTACTCCTGATATATTGTCGTAACAATCACTGAATGTGGAGCGATTCAGCACAGCCTTTTGGCGACCATCTGTGGTAGGCCAGGAAATCTTTTTGATTAAAAAAATGATTCTTATTTCATGAGAAAATGGTCCCCTTCTCACTGAATTTGTCACCACACAAAACATTTCCTGAGTTAATAGACAGTCTCAATCACTAGTTTGAAATGTCCTTTTATGTCATAACATTCATTGGGTAAATTAGGGTTAATCTTACAGAGGAGAAGGCTGTAAAATAGAAAGGCAAATTAGCAAGGCTCAGTCACAACAATGTCACAACTATGGATGGATGGATTTCTGCCAAGACTATCTCACAGCAATTTCAAACTGTAAGAAAGCAATCTATTGATTCAGGTTGCTCGTCACATGCCTACATATTTTTTATTTAAATGAGTTAAAAAAAGTTGGCAGTGAGAGGTATGAAAAGATTAAACATGGTACAAATAAGGGAGTATCTCCCAAGGCCTGACTTCTTATTTGATTTTGTTTTATTAATATGTTGAAGCAGGGAACATTTTAAAACCTGCTGGACAGCAGCCCTCCAGACCAGGAGTTTTAGTCCCTTGTCCGACAGGGTTGTTTCTGAGATGTATAATACCCCCATCCACCTCTACAGGTTATGGGTTAGAGGACATCTCACTGAACGGGAAAGAATAGAATAGAATACAAAATAATCTAATCATCCCACATAAAGCCCCCAACTGAAGAGAAGGGATTAATATCTATATCCTGCTGAAAATGGGACTCTCTGAAACATAAACTCTAATAATGAGTAAGGAAATGCCACAGGAAGTGGCTCTTGATTAGGCTATCATTGTTACTTGGATGCTATTTGATTGGAAATGTCAACTTATGGCAGTTTATATTGCAGTAGATAAATGTTTTTAGTCTCATGAAAGTATATCCACGATATTAAGATTCAAAACAACATCTTAACACAGACCATTCCTTCATGATAAGATATCCACTGCCTGGAAAGTTTGTGATACTTTGTGGTTGCAAACTGGTATTGGACATTTGTAGTCCATCAACAAAAAGCAAATAGAGAACCATTGTTAAAGTCTTACTCAAAATGTACAATATGCACGATTTAGAGAAAAAAATAATAGATAATTACTAAATCACTTCTTGAATGGTAATTCTCTTCTTACGCCTGAATCAACAGAGGCTCCCCCTGTGGAACCACCTGAAGACAAAGTAGCTGTAAGTTACCTCTCACTGTTTTCCAGTATCTGATCAGCTTTTTATAGAAACTATATGCTGTAATTTACTGATAATCCTAGATTGTCTTTGAACGTGTCTATTTCTTGACAGCAGATGTAACTTTCTGAAGCCAACTCACTGAAGACAGAGCTGTTGTTTTTTGAAAACTTGAACACATCGCTGAAAATGTTTTTATGTAATCGTACAGGTGTATATAGTGGTGGGGATTGCTGCGGTGGCCTTCACTGGTTTCCTTCTAATGCTGGTTATTCTAAAGTTTGGTGGAAACTCCAAGTTTGGCCTCAAGGGTAAGACTCCTTTCACTAATCTCTTGTGATATAATGAACATTTCAGGATCAATGCATTTAACAGTGGCAGTTGTGGGGTCAGTGTGGGAATCACAGATGGATGGATTCATTGATGCATAGAGCATACAATCTAAAGATTTACCCCAAAAGTAATTTAATTTGACATCAATTTAGAACTGATGCAAAATGGAGGAATTTATTTATTTTAGTCCTCTGGTGCTATCAAATGTATTCAGACTAAACAGCTCACATGCTTACCAGCACAAGCTCTTATCTGGGCCTAAGTCTGAATTCAAGATAAAATCACAGTGAACTGAATATTTGATTATCATCATCTCATTTGATACATAGATCATCATGCAGCAATGGATCCCTCCTGTTAGGTTAGAAACTGCTAACAGATTTTCATATCTGTGATTAAAATGCATGTAGACTAAACTGAACTCACAAAGTAATTGACATATTAACATAAACCTGCTGTGTTAGCCATTGTTGAAGCACAAACACGAACACACACACACATATATATACAGACATGCAGTACACATTTTTCTTAATGTACCTTTGGAACCATAAGTGACCTCTTCAATGGCTACAAGTGAGACTAATCTTTTTCTTTTTTTTATTATACTGACTTTCTCGAATAGATTTATCTCAATACTGATATTTTCTCACTTCTATTACACTAACATAAACATCTTGTCTGTGTCTGTATTTCCAATTATCAGAGGTTCTCTTTAAATAAGTGTATACATATTCAGTTTATAGGGATGAGTAGGGAACGTGTTAATTTTTGTTATATAAGTAATTCATTGTGACTGTATTTCGCTGTGAAAATCCTGGGATTAATAAATTCGCCATAGAACCAGTTTTTCTCCCTTGAGCTATTGAGTTTTTGTCAGTTGAGTTTTATTGACGAACCATACAATACATTCACAATAAACAACCTGGGAACTGAATGTCCCAAAGAGGTCAGTCATTGCCCTTTACAGATACAGTTGTATTAGTTATGAATCACCTTTTTGGCACTACTTTGCTGACATATTTGAGGTTTAAATTGGTAAAACTGAATTTGAATGTAAATGTAGGGAGAAACTCAATGAAAATGTTGCTAGATTTGTGAATATTCTTGTTGAAGTAAAACATTTAGGCTTTCAGCAAAGAGGAATAGAAGAACTGTGAGTGTTACTCAGCTGCTGTTGTGCCCACAAAATTGCTGTTTGTTTTAAATTACTCCTGTTTGCCCACAAGACCAAGGTTCCTCTGAACAACAGAAATACAAACCGCAGATGGCCGATAACCACCAGCGCTAATCTAAATCAAACAGCACTTTGTCATAGCTGCATAGTTTTCTAAATCATAAGCAGGTCCCACACACACTCCCACAGGAACAGTCAGTGCTGACGGCAATGGTGAACTTGTGATCAGAAAGTGTGAGGAGAGCACATCAGGCCCTGTTCCTTTTTAAATATGTGTGCAGTGAAAAAGCAAAACACGCCCCACTGACCCCTGAGTTGCTGACTGACTATCCGATACACAAATGAAAAGCTGTGGCTGGTTTACATTATTTATACTGACTGCAGTTTTCTGCTCTTCTCATCAATAACACATGGACAACATTTGGTACAGGTCTCCCAACAGAATCTACTTGCTGCTTTTTTTAATTTTTTGCTAACACGGGACGACTTCATAGTACACCCAGCTGTTATGTGTGTTCAGTTTTTTAAAGTATGAGCAGGAAGATTTGAAATAATGTTACAATGAATTTCAACAGATCAGAGAGTTGCTGGTGGCTTGGAACAGCTAAAATAATGGGCTGTGTTCTCAAGGTTTCCATGTCCCTGATATATTACACGTAAATAGACGACTCCTAAGTGAAGCTTAAGCCAACGTTGAGCACATCACAGCAATTATTTGAGTAAATATTTGGTTAATTTGTGGCAAATGCAGTCGAGTGAGAGCATTTTATTTCAAAGTCAGTGGTGTGGATGAGAGTCAAAAGCATACCTAGCATGGTCTACATATAACATGGTTCTAGACTTAGCCTTGGTTATTGTCTAATCCCATCTAATCAAAATTATTGTCAAGATGCAACAAAGTCTCATACAAAGCATAACTCCAAAATCCCTCAGGACTTAAAGGTTGAAAGTGCAGCTTTAGCTACTAAATCAAACCGACTTTGTATGGCTTCTCCAATGAAAGAGGGGATAATGAGGCCTGTTATGATGTGGCAATTCTTATTTGAAAGGACTGTATGCAACTGGGCTCCATGTTGGTTTGATTCTCATTATCTTCCCATCGTAGAGAGCTTGACAATCAGACACCAATCGACTTTAATTGTTTCTGGTTAGATGCAATGCTGTCAAGCTCAAGGCAAAACCAGCAGTTTTTAGATAATAGGGTCATCATTTAGAATAGAGATGCTGGACTGAGAAATTAGTCTTTCCCTTTTAGTTTCTGTGAAAATTGTCAGTACTGTTTAGATCCAACATGCTCCCAAACTGAACTGAACCTACCTGGTGGAAAGAACCCAAGAGAAAGTGCAAATCAGATTTAATCAGCCACATAATCAGAATCTGGTCCCAGAACAGGAAATTAATGTCTGCATTTGTTTGTTGCAAAATTGAAACAATTTTGCACAATCGTACACAAGGACCCTTTCAAACCAATACCAGACAGCTAAAAATGAAGATAGGCAGCTCTCATGCATTAGAGGCAAAAGAAGCCACAAAGTGTCAAGAGACTAGGTAGGGTAATGTTACACAATGTATCATGAACAACACAGTGCATTGTTAAAAAAGAAAAAATCACAGTTTATCGGAAAAAAACAAGTTTCTTGTGTTTTTTTTCTCCATTTAAAAAAAAAATTAAGCCTAATTTATTATGGCCACATGTGTTGTTTACTTTTAAAGATCACAAATTCATTTTAACATTAAAGCTAAAATAAACCAGGTAGAGAAGGAAAAAAAAGAAAGGAAGTAAGAATCCAGAAAGGAAGACGTGAAAAGTCCTCTCCTGTCCACTTATTAATGATTCATCATTAGTGATTCAGGTTTCAGTTTTCTCCTTGTTAGGTGGACTTTTATGCCTCCATCTTTCTCTTCGTCTCCCTCTCATGCACACATAGCTCCTTTCCACTGATCGATCGAAATGACACCCTCAAGGTCAGCTGAGCTTCATCCTGAGCCTAACTTACCATGGGTATCACAGAGCATGCTCATACCCATCACCACCACCTCCTCTTCCATTTCTTTTTTTTCAGTCCCTGCTGAAAAGCAGCTTTTGCCTCCGGCTCTTGACACTGCCGATGAGCACTGCTCGCCAAACATGTGGAATGGAAGAAAGCGCCAAAAATAAGAGTCAGGACGAAAAGACTTTCCACCCTGAGTACATTTCACAAAGTTTTTCAACTTTGGAATCAAAATCATACTTGGATTCTTGTCTGATACATATAATCGACCACAAATTTAAACAACACCTGTTACAGAAATATGTGCTAGATGATATGATCAATGCCTTCAACCTAAAAGGTGGCTTTCTTTTTGCTGATGTTTCCTTGGTAATTACAACGCTTAGTTTGAAAGTCTCTTTGTCCCTTTAAACAAGTGGCCAGTATGTTTTCTTTGGAGAGATTTAAGTGCAACTCCTGTGTCAATACATGCAAAAGCTTCCCATTTTATTTGATGTTTTCACTTAGTTATCAGCTGACAACTGACTCAAAAACTTCTAACGTAATGTAAGTATTTTTTGACAAAACACAGAGGGCTAAAAGATAAAAAAAAAAATCAATAAATCAAAGCTTCATCTCTAAAAACATGTGAAGTGTGACAGTAGATGCGGTTTAATTTCTGCAGAAATATTTACAGAAGTTATATGCATAGATATGTTTTATACCTACTGATCTTCTTCTGTTGTACAAACCATACCCATTGAACTTATTCCCAAGCGAGCATTAATGGATGGGAAGGAAAGCTGCTGTTTATTTTTGTTTTTTTAGCATATCTTCTTGGTCAAGTTTTTCAAAGAACAGTTGAATCGTTTGCCAATTTTAATGTATTTGGCTAGAAAAAGAGAAATCTTATGCCTTGGGCAAATCCTTAGGGCAGTGACGGTTTGAAGTACATTACAAATAGAAGCTGCTTTTTTCTGTGAAATGAAATGTTGCCTGAAGACACTGTCTTTGCACATGCCTGGCTGCTGCTTTTCTTCTCTTTTCCATGCCGCACTTTATGAGTAAAGTACAGTGTTCTTCTGCAGATACCTGCTCTAGCAGAAACTACTGTAAAGAATGGTTTGAGAACTTTGGCATCCGTCGGTATTAGCGTCTTTTGCACATTTCTTCCTGTGTAAGTACATATTTCTGTCTCACTAGCTCAAGTAGCAGTTACAAAAGAGTGCAGCTGAGATTAAAATGAAGTTGAAAGATTGGCGTGGGCCTCATGGGCTGCCAAAACGTTGACAGATGTTGGGACTGGTATAGTCATTGCTTTTTGGCCTGTTCATTTGAATTTCTATGTTTAGGTGCATATTGCTGGTACAAAAAAAACTGATGTGCAAAATCTTACAAATCATCATCCTTATAATCAGGAAACCAACCGTGATTATTATAAAAAATAATGATTAGATATTCTGCATAGATGGTATGGCTAGATAAAGAGAGAAGTATCAACACTTGATAATGTAATTATCATGTAAACCACTTCCCATTATTTAATTTTAAGAATGTGAAAGGATCTCTGTGTTAAATCATTTGGAAAGAACGAGCCCTGAAGATCGATTTTCAAAAGGGGATATGTTGCTGGTCATGTGTCAAAAGAACTTGGAGATAGCCACCATGAGATAATGCCTTTCTTCCCATTTCTATTAGGGAGTCCTTTGTGTAGCTGTACATCATTTCCTGTCTGGTGTTGGTCAGTCTGACCTTTGCTAACAGTCAAAACAGTGAAAAATGAGATGGTTTCAAACTAGGGGTGGAGTGTGGGAACGGGACATTGTGTATACTTAGCATTTGAGCATAGCACAGATTAAATTATTAGATAGCAGCTGTGTCTTAGAATTTGTTTCCATTTTGCAATTTGATTACGTGCCACTTCAAAAAGAGAGCACTTTGAAATCTTCAGAGTGAGCTCATTTTAAATGGTATGAAACATTAATGGACTTTAAAAGACCCTGCGAGGAAACCAAAGGGTCATGAATCTGACGTAGATCATATTTATCTATTTTGCATGTTTCAGACATGAAAGCCCCCTAATTCTGAGGCATTAGGTTTCCTAGTGGCACCTGTAATTCATTAATTCTAATCATTTTACCTTTAATGTTATTTCCGTAAAGCCGTTTGCCATGAAAGGTGGATCAAACCAGAAAGAATATACACAGTCATGTGATCACTGCCTAAAGATTTATCTAATTTAGGGCAAAATAACCAAACATTAATGCAGTGTATCCAGACATAGTTTTGGCTAGACAACAAATAAAATTGGTGCCACTAAGAAATCCACTGAACCAGCAAGGCAGTTGTTTTTTTTTGCCTGCCATTAAAGAGACCTCCTCAGAGGTAAAATTCTTGTAATCGAGTTTTCTCGGAATAACAGAACCATTCTGTCATTGTTCATGCGAAATCTAAAAGTTTTACCTCAGAAAGCATCCTGTCTAACGAGAGATTGAAAGCCCTTTTCTGTAAAGCACGAGAGAGACTATTCTTTTCCAGCTACTTAATTACTCCCAAGCCCTCCTGCTAAACTCTCTATGTACTGTCACATTTAGACGTACATAGTAGCTGTTAGAGGAAACCATGCTCCCAGAGAATCATTATTTGTAATTACACTTCATAAAGTGTAGCAGAGTCACACCATGTGAGGGCACATCATTTGTGCTGTTCAAAGTGTCCGAAGTTTAGATGATCACGAGCATATTACTTTTCTTATCAAAAGTAGATCTCAGTTTTTCTCTCTGTCAGTGGGGATCAAGTCAATATCTGGGTCGAGATTCCTTCAATCGCATCAGTGTCTGCAGACAAATGCAGAGAATGAGCTGAAGGCAGTACATGTGATTATCTGCCACTGAGAAACAACAGGATACCATCGGAGTTTTCTCAATTAGTCCGCAGACAAACTTGTCAATACCTTTCACATTGATGTCCTCTGGGACGAAGAGGGTGGTCCAGTCGAACTGTAACTGTAGCTTAACGTCGCTGTGCTGAGCTACAACTCGCAACTACTTAGATAATCAACAGAAATGTCTCTTTAAATCTTCAAAAACTGTTCACTGGTGTTGGTATCAAAGTCAAGTTGTTAATCAAGATTCACTCACATTTACGGCGTAAACATATATAACATGTTCGTGTGATATTTTTACCCAGGAATTGTGTTGCCTTTTAAAGGCCCCTGTGCTTTCTTAGGGAAAGGTCTTTTCTGCCATGAAGTGACTGCATGTTACATCAGAATAGCTTTTCTTGGCTGTGGAATACATTTCTGTATGGCAGGATCTATGTTAATGAGGTTTTAGCTGTCAGTCAACAGTAGTCAATTTGCCGTAAGACACATGCCAAAGTAGACAAAAAACAAAGTACTGAGTTGGCGTTAATATA
>JABUIW010000162.1:581471-598462 GCA_013363375.1 Menidia beryllina
AAAAAAATTATTCAATTGTGTCATCTGTGTAAACTTAAGTCTTCACATGTACCACTCGGTTCTTTATCTAACTGTTCATGTGCTTAAATCTTATTATAATAATGTTATAACACAAAAATGATGATAAAAGAATTGACTAATTTTAAAGATTACTGTAGTTTAGTGCTGTTAACTTTCATTTTACACATGATTTACAACACATTTACAAATCGAAATGTGAAATCCAGGCATACTTCTCTGCTATGTGCTTTCTTCCTCCATCCGTGGCTTTGTTGTGTAGTAAGTCTCTGCCACACTTTCACACTAAGCCTCTACCACACTCAGCATGCTTGCCCTCACTTGTGATTGCACCTCTTCTTAAACGGACTCATTATAATTATAATTAGGAGCACGATGGTGCTCAGCATTTTTCATAAAGCATTGATTTGGCATTGTTAAACTACAATCTATAAGAGCAACCATAAATATATTTTGCCAGTGCAAGAATTCTCTTAATTTCTAATCTGTCTGAATCATTAGCTTGTATCCCTCATTGCGAATAAAGATTGTGGAATGGGCGTGGCAGATGAGGTAAAACCCAGGAGACTAAAACCCCATTCAACCCAAGGATATTGAGCATAAAATCAGGCTTTATGCTGATGATATATTACTTTTCCTCCGAAATTCACAATTATCTGTCAGCCATATGTTAACACTGATGAAAAATAAATTCTCAGCACTTTCTGACTACTCTGTCAACTGGTCTAAATCTACGGTTCTGCCCGTTAACTCTACTTTCCAGAATATACCTGACATCACTTTACAGTACAGTAATATTAGATATTTAGGCATAAACAGAGCGGGGCGCCTAGGGCAGAGGCAAAGCCGCCCACCCGGCTGCTTTAAATACCTAATAGGCCTAGTGGGGTCTGGTGCACTGTCTGGGCCTCTGCCCCGAAAAACCATAAGCCACCGGGGGTTCTTCTTGGGGGCTTCCCTGGTGGCCTTCTGGGCTGATGCCCGGTTGACTCTGCGGTCGTCTTTCGGGGATCTGCGCTCGGGGTGGCTGCTGGTGGATTGGGTCTTGGGAAACGTTCTGCCTGTTTCGGAGCGCTGGAGGGTGGGCTGTGGCTGGCGGCCCCTCTTCACCATAATTTAGCACAATCTGGGAAACCTGGGATGGGAGTTTCGCTCACACACACACATAGTCAGTTACCCAGACACCACCTCCTTAAGCTGCTGTACAGTTTCTGACTGTACAGTTCTGAGATGCTCATTAATGTCTACCTCTCTGCTACCAGTGTTGTTGCTGCCCCTGGATTTTGTTGCTTGTTTTTTTTGTGTGTGTTCCCTGTGTTAATTTGCAGGAGCTCCTATAGGTTCTCCATCCGGATTGCCCACAAAAAACTGTTTCTTTTGTACAAACATAGCAGCTGGTTGTTAAATGTGTTAGCCATAGCACGGTACTAAGATTTCATTTCTGCTGCCGTAACGCTGAATAGAAAAAGGTAAAAAAGAAAAACAAAACAACGATATTTTCTCTCATAAGGTGGAGAGATGAAGCTAACCCAAACGATGTTAGTGCACTGACCCTCACACAACAGACCGCGGAGTACATTTTTTTTTTATTGTATGCAAGTGTAAACTCAAAGAAGTTCATTTGTTGACATGGTGTCAGTGACATCATTTGGAGAGGAAGAGGGAAAATCCTTGTTGGGCGAAAAAGAGCCCAAAAAAAATGTGACAGACTGAAAAAGGGGAAAGTGAAACCTTGAACAAACGCTTTAGCTTGTATGTGTCTGTGTGAACTTAACAAACGCATTCCACAGCACAGACTGTATGTTTGCTGCCAGCAGCCGGCTCGATTTATGACTGCTCTTCCAAAAGTCAAGTCCATGGTCCAGTGCCAAGACCTACGTTTCTGCTGAGCTGTCCGTGTCTTTCCTAGCTGACATAAGACAACTGAGAAAAATTCACACAACTAAGCAAGAGCCATTTAAAGCTGACATGCACAAAAAAGGACAAGAGGCTAATCAGAAAATGCTGATTGGATCCACTGATTCTGAGAGTACAGTTCAAATAGGAAGGAAACATATTAGTTGTGCACATGTGAATGTGTGTTGGTTCATGCTCACCTCAATACATGTAGACAGTGGAGTTCAGACATGTGCATAAAAAGTTAGCAGCTATTCTTAATGTAAATCATGATAAAATATTGAAACAATTTTTACTTACAGAAACGATCTTGCAATAAAAAAGAAAATGCAAACAAGCAACATTTTTTTGTGTTTCAAGGTGTTTTGGCAAAATCTCATCGTTTCTTGAGTCAGACAACATGAGAGCAGCTAAGAGAACAGATTACCCAGCAACAAGGTGCTGAATGGAGGTTACGTCACTGTGGAGAACAGAGATTTTTCTTCAGTCTCTCAGGAAATGAGAAATGTTTAATGCCACGTCGATCCGTGCATGTTTGTGTCAGAGGGAGGGTGACATCCGAAAAGAGTGTGATATACAGACGGCTGGTCTTTAGTGTGTGTGTCTGTAGTTGTCAGAGGGTCTACTTCCGTTGCCCATTGCATGATGTTGCCATAGCAACCTGCGTCACTGCCAACCTGTGCTGCTCTAAAACTAAATCATTATCACTAGCTGTGTCTGGGAGAGGAGTGAATCACTACTCACACACACAATCGCACACACACGGATGAAGCGACACCTGGCACCATCTAAAGTCAGCGGTCGATGCTGAAATGAGAGGAGACAAAAGACGTCAAATCGTAAACCCAGACTTCTTTTCTGGCTCAAGCTGAGTCGTTTCTTGCTTCACTTGCTCTCTTTGTTTATGAAGTGAGTCACGGCTGGAAAAAACATTTCCCCCTCCTCCTTAAAAAGGCCGACAATGATTGGCAGCAAGACATTACAATGGTTTGAGTTGCTGAGGTTGAAACTGTGACACTGGAGGTGGTTGTTGTTCTGTTTTCAGACATGAGGACATGCCATTAATCTAAAATATCAAGTGCTGACATGTGTTTTGTTTGAATATCAAATAAAAAGCCAACTGGTAAATGTAGGTGAAAAAAAAAACACCAGCATGCACACATTTGAATACCTGTTATTATTAATTGCATTACTTTGAATTTGCAAGGCAGGGAATATTATGGCTAATTATTGTCATACTCTTCTGAACTTGTTCTACTGTGAGGTGAAATTTCAATGTGATATTTTTATGTTTTTGTTCGGACAAACATACAGAAAACACCTCTGATTTTTCTGAGAAACATCCGTCCATCCATCTATTATCGTTTCTGCTTATTCCCTAATGGGGTCGCGGGGGGAACTGGAGGCTATCCCAGTGGTCAATGGGCGAGAGGCAGGGTCACCATGGACACTCCGCCAGTCCATCTCAGGGCCACACAGAGACACACAAGGACAAACAACCACTCACACTCACTCCTAAGGGCAATTTGGAATGTCCAATCAACCTAACATGCAGGTTTTTGGGATGGTGAGAAGCATTGCGAGAAAAAAACTAATAGGGAAAGTTAACAAACAAAAAAATAGTGGTTTTACTTTTTTATTAATTGTAAATTTTTCATATTTTAACCTTCAAATAACATTTTATACTTGAAGCATTTTTGGATATTTCTCTCACAACCATGCTGAGCAGATGTGACTTTATTATCAGAGCAGATGATGATAAAGTTTCTGCACTTGAGAAGGGGAACCCTGACCTTGCTCTTTCTCTGGTACATGCATAAACCATCACGTGGGAACCCTCTTTGATACAAGTTAACCCCCCTGCATTCCTTTGGTGTGTCTTGGTATAGTTAATCCACTAAAATTCCACGGTGCACATACAAAATTATGTTGCTGGATCTCAGTCTCTTGGTGCTCAGTTGCAGTTCGGTACCATGATGGTGTCTCTAGTGCATTTGATTGTGTGGCTGTGTGGCAGCAGCACAATAAGGAAGCACAGGGATCTTTCCACTGTTGGGAATCGCTCAGTGCTATATGGTCACTGCCTACCGGCAGTAAAGTCAGCTTGTGTTGTTTACCCACAGGTCACTTCCAGTCTGCAAATATCTCCCTAAGTTTTAACAGAAAAAAATGACGAAGGCAGCTTAAGGGGGAGAGCAGGTTGTTGTTTTTGGCTCCACTCACCCTGCGCTTTATCATAAAGTGTCAGCTGACTGGAATGGTTTTCTCCTTAATGTTTCCACCCTGACACATGCCTCAGCCATCACCTTGCTGGTGCTGTTCTGTGGTTTGACTTTATTTCCACTGCTCAACCTGACTCAACTGTAATGTTCTTCTTTTTGGAAGTCTTGTTATGGTAAAACACTTGAAAAGCATATTTTTTTCAACCAATGTAAAGATAATGGATGGATGGATATCATTAACCATTTCCTGAACATGCCTCAACACCTCGCTGATACAGCTGATGTCCTTTGTAGTGTCTTTTTTAACTTTAACTTTAAGAGCAACAGCAGTCAGGCTCATCGTTTCAGTCCGATGTACAGATTTTATCGTCAAACCATGCGGAATGGAAGCTTTACTGGACAAATACACAGAACACAATTACTTCGTTCTCTGCACAGGGAGGAAACAAGAAAGGGTTTTTTGTGTGGTGTAGCAGGGAGAGGATGTTGTGGGGGTGGCTATACTGTATGCATGATAAAACGTTTGAATTTCTTTCACATGACAGGGCTTTGAGTTTTTCTGTGCATGCAGATTGGATTCAAAGGCAAATTATTTTCTGATCATCTGTAATAATACTTTCTGAGCCCTAATCATAAAGTTGTGCCATGGACAGAAACCGGGAACTGAAAATGTTAGCTACTTTAACTAAGGACTGGAAGGTAAATACTGTAATTGCCTTTTTTAAATTAATCTGTGGACCTTATGGACTTTGGAATGAAAATGAACAGAGAAAATAACGACTTGCAGAATTTCCCTCTGGGTGATTCCTCGAAATGTTTCCTCCAAATGTTAGCAATCTTATCAAGTGGAAACAAGAAGCAAACACATCTGAGAAGCTTCTGAAAATTCAAACAACTGTGTGAGGTTTTTTAAATTTAATGGATGTGCATTTATATCTGCATTTATGAGGGTTCCTGGTGAAAAATGTTGTCATCTGATTTAACAATGAAAGAAATAGTCAAACAGAAAAGTCTGCAATCTGGTTTTAAGGTTGGTCATTTTAGGACTCACTTCAATTCCACATATTGTTGATCAAATGGCATTCAGCCTTTTTTGATTGGAATACAACTCATACCGATCAGGGTTGGCACAACTTAGCTTTAAGACGAGTGTAAAAATAAAGTCGAACATTTTATTAGAATCGCAAACACATGCCATACTGGGTAAACAGTTGCCTCACTACAGAGGAGAGCCAGTAGAAATAGCCTCTAAAGAATAAGAGGCTACTGTGCAAGATGAAATTCAAACCTCACCTATGAATAACCTACAACTGGACTTTCATCTCTTTCTTATTGCTCTCTGTTTGATATTTTTCCAATAAATGTTCTTTTCAGCAGCTCGTTTGGCAGCTCGGCCTTAGTGATTTTTTTTTTACATTTGTGGCCCTTTGAGACATTTTTCATTTTCTCAAATACATTTGGCATGCGGCAGCATGGTGGTTAGCACCATTGCCTCACAGGAAGCTGGTTGCTGGTTTGACTCCCTGGGGACTGGAGGCCTTTCTGTGTGGAGTTTGCATCTTCTCTCTGTGTATACGTGGGTTCCTACTGGGTGCTCCAGCTTCCTCCCACTGCCCAAAAACATGCATGTTCGGTTAGTTGATTATTCTAAAACTGCCTGTGGGTGTGAATGCGAGGTTGTTTGTCTCTGTGAGGCTGCGGGCTGTATCTGCTTCTCGTCCAATAACAGCTGGGATGAGCAACCCTACCAGGAATAAGCATTACAGCAAATTAAAACTTTAATGCAACACCTAGGAGGAGAATTTGATTGCATTGTATACTGATCGTGTCTTTCTGCTAGGATTCCACTGGGAAGATTAAGAAATGTAAAACAAAGTTCAGGTGCACATAGGATCAATAATTTTGTGGTTTGTGTTTGGGAAAAGGTCACTTCCTCCCACTTTGAGTAAACTGTTATCTTTTATCAGATCACTGGAAACTGTTCTGCTGTATTTCTGTGTGAGTGCGGCCTTTGCTGCATTGATTATTAAACATTCATCATTATCAAACACATACTGTTGAGTGGATATCAATTTATCTACTTGACTTACCTTTACACCAAATAATACATATGTAATAATGTTTGCTACCTTGGCTGCAGTTGTGGTGTGATCAGTTTGTTCCCTGCTTTGAGATTAACTTGTATCTTTGTTTTGATGTCTGATGACATTTGGTTAAGGTCTTTAGCATTATCTTGTTCTATTTTCTGATATTTTGTGTCACAACTCAAGTAACTACAGTCATGGCATAACTCAAAACAGGGCAAGTAGAAATGAGCTTTTAGGTTACTTACTTGCAGCGTACAAATCCCTGCCACGCCGACAAAGATCCGCAATTAGGGGAAGATTTAGACCGGGTCACCAGAGCATTTTGCTCTGACAGATGACAAGTCTTCAACTCAAACTGCTTGTGTGGAAGGAAGCTAATAACTGAAGGTGATTAGACAAGAGCTGCTTTTCAGTATGCTTACGTGCCTCCTTGATGATCCCATGCCTTTTCTTGTCTAAGCTCCTTTTTGTTAGGATGCCAAAGATAAATGGAAGGAGGAGAAAGAAAGATTGAGGATTATCCAAATCAGCCATATGAGAACTCTTGTTTCCTTTATATATAGATATATACTTTACACTACTGGTAAAAGTTACTAAACCTCTCTTCTCTAACACTATATTTATTTTAACCTTTTCCTATGTTTCGGTCTAATAGTACTCACTGTAGGTTTAGCTGAATAAAGGGTGGATAAGCAAAACAAGGTTGACAATGTGTTCCTCAATTTGACAGATTGGCCGGTATGCAACAGTATATTGCAGACCCAATGAAAACATTTCAATTAGTTAAACAATCCTTGTGTGCTTTCCCCATCCTGCAGTGTAAAGTTGGAAAACAACTTTATTAAAAACAAATACCAGGTGGAATAATTGTGTCTTTCACCTTTAATACAATGTGGGAAAATATTACCATCATTATCATTATTATTATTTCTTGAGTAATTTTCTTTAGTTGTTATTCTGTTTTGCTTTTTGTTGTCATCATTTATGTTTTTTGTGTTTCCCTTCAGGCTGTGTGTTGTTTCAGAACATCCCAGTGGAGGTGGTGTCACACTAACAGACACGGACACACGAGAGACTAAAAGAAAAAAAGAAAGATTGCTTTTGTGGGTGTGTGTGTGTGTGTGTATTCGTGTGCAGCATGTGTGTAAACACTTTCATGGAAGTGTTGGCAAGGAAAACATGGGAGTGAATATATATAAAAAGAGGGAAGAAAGATAATATTAGGGCCATCCATATGTCCAAAAAAACCCAACAAAAGAAATCACACTGTGCAAGAAATGGTGGGGGGTTGACAGAGTTGCACAAACAAACACTCAGACAAACAGTTGTCAGGTGGATGGCATCCATTATCATCTTTAAGGTTGAGGAAGCAGGTAGAGCTCTTGGATACGGGAGCCTGATCAACCAATCACACAGAGCCTTTAGAGACACATAAAAGCCTCCCTTTGGATGAATTATTCAGATCAGGAGATCAGAGACAACCATTAACCTACATCTTCCTCAAATACAGCTTTATCCCTCTTCCAAACGCAAGTTCTTCTCCACGCGCACACACACGGGGATAGATACGCACACTGAAGATTCAAGCTCCAGATTGAGTCGTTTTTTTTTACTACTCAACCTCTTGCTGCCGGTATAGCTCTTGCAGATTTGTTTCTTTGTGCACACAGCAGAAGTCTAAATGCATTCTGCACATTGTGAGGGTTGCTGTGTTCGTATTCCTTGCTGGCCCCGTTGAACTGTTCCCGTCTTTCCTGTTCAGCCCTGTTTAATTGTACAACCAGTAACTGCACTGATGCTTAGAAATTGTACTTGGAGAGAGACTACCATGGAGCACTTAAATGTTTCTAGGCCCGGGAGGATTTTCCTCCTTGGAAGAGAAAAGAAATCTTATTTGAATTTGGCAGCGCCTTCCTGTTATTGTAGCTTGCACAGCAGCAAGCTGAAGTTAGGGCAAGCAACAAAGGTGATCAAGAAAACTCGAATGAGTCTCATAAAAAGGATTTAATTTCCAATTGCCTTGCTCTGATCTGCTTCAAATACTGAATGGAATATAAAATGATGTAATGCAGGATTCTCAATGCTCTTTGATTGGCGACTGTTAACAAACAATTTGCCCTCAAACTCCTGTGTGATCCTCAAATGTGTTTTTCAGGTATTCACCACATCTGTCAAAACATCCTGCACATCTGCCCTAAAGTTAAGTCCCCCAATCCATTGCTTCATTCAATGGAAATTCATACCCGCAGCATGTTAAACTTTTTTCCTTTTCCCTTCTTGAAAGGGGTGGAACATGGCAGAGGAGGCCTAAAGATCCTTGACACGCTACCTGACTAATCTGATGTTAATTAGAGAACTAACACTTTGTCAGTGCTGAGCAGTGACACGTACAACATCTTAAGTCGCTGTTAAATTATCCTCACCTCACTAAAAGACAGAAGCAGCCATCCATGCACATCATGCTGTACAATTGCTGACACACATGCTCACGCTGACACACGGCTGGAAGAAAAAAACAGGGACTTGTGTATATACGTATATAATCGCATGTATATTGCTCCTACAGAATAGTATAACCTATATACGCTTGCCAACGCTTGCATATGTATATGTTGCAGTTTGCTGCACTATATGTTGAGTATACTACTATGTTGAGTACTATATGTTATGTAAATAGATGGAGCTCTAAAAAACAGACATGTTTCGACACAGGAGAGGTCAGAGGTCAGGGCTGTTATTTCGGAGACGATGGTTTAAGAAGAAAACAGGGTTGGAACACAGACACTCCTGCTGGTGCGGTGACATTTTCTACAGAGAATTAACATTTAACAGAGCAAAACGTCTTTTATTCCATGTTAAATGTTAAATAAACAAACTATTGAGAGAAACTCCATCTTACATTTTCAGATGGAGGATGGTTTTAAATCAGATTATTTAAAAAGCGTGCACTTGAGTAATTACCGCAGCCATTATTTGAAAATAAGTTTATTTTTCCATGTTATAAAAAATGCACATTTCAAGTGATGGTGAATGGTCATATTACTGCAGGCTGTAATACTGCATAATGTATTGTATATATTTATTCTTCACCCAAACCTTTCCTTTAACGGTGTCTTCCTCTGCTATCAGTCTGATATTGAGAGTATAAAAAAACTGCTATTTCCATTTTTGAGGATGTTTAAAAAGGGAAATCATAAATAATTAATAGGTATACTCCAAACGCTGCCTAGATGCCTCACAGTGTGAGACTGATTGAATTTAAAACGAGGATTAAGCAGTTGTCAGCTAAAAAAAGGACTCATTGCATAAGTGAACTTTCAGAGTCAGTTAATGTCTTTTTCTGTTTTTCTGTATTTACAGAAAAACAATTAATTAGTAGAATAAAAAAAGAATTAGAACACTAATACACACCTTCAGCCTTACAAAGATGGAAAAAATTCAAACTATTAAATTGCTAATTAGTTGTGAAACACAAAAGGAAATTAGATATAAATGAAAAAAAAATATTTGAAAAAAAGGTGAATGGAAATATTTGAAACACCTGCATCTAGTGATATAATGAATGCAAATTAAGAATAAGATAGTAAAGTGTGTGTTCACTGGAAAAAAGAGAAAAAGCAATTAAGATAAAAAGAATATTGAATCATTCAAACTTCTCTGAAATATTTCTGTTTCATCCACAGCATGAATGTACATTTTAACAATCAAAATATGCCTGGTATTTTCCAAATGTGAAAAACGTAACTCAAAGTGTTTATCAAGCAAAAATATGTATTCCAACCTGGTGATTTAAAAGGTTCGATTTCAAGTGTCTATTTATATGTTTTGTAAAAAAAGGAGAATTCAAAGTCTCTAAAAAACTAACTTTACATGTTGTGTCACACGTCACACAAACTTTATTGAAACCCCTGTTTCAAAAACTCGGGACACTGTAAAATGCAAATACAAAAACAAAGAAAAAATTTGCGGCAAAAAATCGTAAATCGGTGTTAAATTCATGATAAAACATAGAACGCACATTGAATGGTGCTGAAAGATGAACAAGCCTCTGTCATAAAAATGTTAGCTCATCCTGAATTTAATGGCAGCAGAATGTATCCAAAAGTTGGTGTCTCCACTTTTTTTAACAACAGTCTTTGTTCTTTGTATGTAAGGCGTTTGAAAAATGTTGTTCAGAGAGTAAAATGTGTTTTTCATAATCCAAAAAATACTTTCATTCGTCCCAATGTGTCCACATACAGGGATAAGAGATGCAGGTGGTGTAAAATGAACACTGATTTATAAAATCCAAGGTCCCTGTCCTCTTTAGTCCAGAGGATTTCAGTGTTTACTCTTTTTTCAGAATTAGTTGCACTCATCTTCCAAATAATGAACTTCTCCTAATTCTTTTTTTCTGAGACGCTCTCTCTGTAAGGTACTATTTTTATACTTAACTACACAACTGTTAGTATTATCATAATGTAGAAGCAGTGTGTTTTTTCCTGCTGATATCATTTAGTGCCTCTCACATTTCCGAATTGATTGTTTCCCTTTTCCAACTTTTTTGCTGTGCTACCATCAAATTCAAGATAAGCTCATATTTTTCATGAAATAGTGAAGTGCCTTACTGTCAGTAATTGATATGTTTTTTTTTGTGTGTTTCTATGTTCTTTTGCAAATAAAATATTGCTCCGCCAGATTTACAAATCAATGTCACTTCTTTTTATATGTACGGTATCTTGCAAAATGTTGACCAGGACTTGTTAAAAGAGCTCTGGTCGTACTTGTTAATGATCATCACTTGGGCAGCCGGCCTTGCTAAGCGAGCAGTTATATGTGTTCATCAAGTCTAAAGGGAACAATTTTGGAGCCTTGATAAAATTTCCATAAAAAGACAAAGGAACCTGAGCGATCTGACAATTACCACAAAATAAGCTTACAGCTGGAAAAAGAAGTTATTTTCATGTTTGTCAAAATTTCATTTAGCGTTTTTGTTTCCTTTGTATGTAAAACACAATGTTGGTGGTTTATAACTGAGATTATGTTTTAGTTTTTTAGATAAAGGACTAACTGAAACTGGAAAAATGCTCCATGTAGAGTTACAAGGATCCTGAACCTTGTATGGTAGTAAAGCTGCCTTAAAGAAGCTTGTTGGAGTCTTTGCTTTCAGACTTTTTTGAAAATGATTACTTCATGAAAAGATAGACTAGGTTACTGTTTTTCAATAAAAATACATTTATTGGTGTCTCTTGTGTGTTAATGTGTATTTTTCACTTGAAAGTGACAGTGCTTTCAAATATTGGTTTATGTGTCTGTAAATATTCAGAAGTGATTTTTTATTCATCAGTACAAAGGCTCAGTCAAATATAGTTCATACAACTGAAAAGAAAGTATATCTTTTGCAATTTTCCCTTTGAAATCAATGCCAGCCTAAAATCACTTTGCACTACATCTTTTGGATGAGTCATCTTTGACTCACCTGTCTTTTTTACTCAGATCAAAAATGTTGGCAGCGAGATTGTTTCAAGTCATGATAGTTTTTCTTCATGCCCCTAATTATGAGGACTTAAGAAGAGTCTGGTGGTGATGGGCTTTCACTATCTCTGCCAGCAGTGCAAATCTCTTTATTTGTTTTCCATTCATTGAAATTTGAAGTGTAAAACAGAATGACATTGGTTAAACTTTAACACTAAGCTCTGACGGGTCTCCAGTTGCATTAGAGGATTTGTTTGCATCCTGAAGTCAAGTAAAAGTACAAATGCAAAAAACTTTAATGTAGTGATAAGAGTGAGGAAACGACTGGGGTTAGAGACACCCTTTATCTACACAACTTCCTATTTTCCAGTTACAGAACAGTTAGAGCCCATCCCTCTTTGTGGCTCTTTTCTCTGGTCCAACATGGAACTGGACTAAGTTGCTAAGACAGTTTGATGAAAAGTTGTTGCTGCAGATGGACAGTCTTTAGCTATGCATATGATCCTGAAATATACTTCATCCACTGGACTCTTATATCCCCTGAGGCTGGTGGTGGATTTAAGAAGCATGCTCCCCAGGAAAGCTGATTACTGTAGATTTCCATGTGGTGCTGCCTTCAAGGTCTAGCAAGTTGGGTGCAAGAGATAGCACTCAGATGTCAAGGCTTAGGAGAGTGGAGCAAGTGAAGGGATGATTGTTGCATGTTTAGTCCTCAAATTCAATGAGGCCATTTCAACTACGACATTCCTATGGATGATAGGCAGCACTGTTCCTGTTTTGATTTTAGTAACAAACAAGAAACGTTACAAGCAGCCTGTCCTCTAATGATAATTACTTTCTCTGCTACCACTCTTTTTGTGAAATCCATTTTCACGTTACTGACAACCTCTGAGCGCTTTGAGCTAGCTGAACCGGTCATCCAGCATGTCCTAAGAGAAGAAGAATGTGGGTTGAACGTTACAAACTGAAAAAGATCACACTATGGGAGTAAAAAGAAAGAAAATAAGGGAGGAAGAGAGGAGGATGTGGGAAGCTAAGAAGTGGATGACGAAAGCACAGGGGTGGTAGATGCATAATGGTGATGAGAAAAGGGATACATAATATGTGAGAGAGGAAATGTCTATTTTTATCAGTTGTTGGAGGAGAGAAAAGGAGAATGTGATATGGCCCTGTAATAGATGAGAGGAGGAGCAGGAGGAAGAGTTTGGCTTGTTCAGGCTGATTCATATAGACATTTACCAAAGTGCAGAGTGGATGAAATTTTATCCATCAACAACATCCTTCAGACTGTGCGCCCTTTTCTTTTCTGCATTTATGTTTGTCTAGAAGTGCCTGTCACAGAGTAAATACACAACATGAGGAAATGGTTGTGGCATGGCCTTAGGAACCACGGAGGACACAGCTGATAAAGTCCTCTGCCCTGAATCCAAAGTCAACACTGGGGCACTCCACACACTTTCATTTAAGTGTCACCAGATCTTTAAAGGACTCTTGTCTTAAACCAGGTCATCGTTCAACTGATCCCATTCCTCACTTTCATTTATTTTTGTCAGTTCACTACGTCACTGGCTTATTCCCTGCTGTAAATATCAGAATATGTATATTTGTATTCGTTTGTATATTTGGAAACTCATAAATACATTTGTGTTTGTTGCCAGTGAGGTGACAAAATACATCTTTAACATTGAATGAGATGCCTGTCGGCCCTCAGTTTATGTGTTGGTCAGTCGGGTTCTCAGCAGGAATTTTCCTAGATTGTGTGGAGTTGGATGCTCTGGCCATGCATTCTATCCCATTTTCTTTCAGTAAGGAGCATCCTTCTGCATAGACCAGCAACATGTTAAGTTAGTTTGTGGTTTAAAATTGATTAGCAGATTGAGCTAAGTTTAGATGAGTGTTTGTCTCTGTGTTGGCCCTGCGATGGATTGGCGTCCTGGACAGGTTTGTCTCTTACCCAGTGACAATTGGAATAGGTTTGGTTTCTTGGCAATCATAAATAAGCTGGTATAGATCGGTATAGAAAATGTATGATGTACCGAATACTGTTGGACAGGCCTTTGGGTTAAAATATACTATTGAGCTGACCTCTACACTTCCTAAACCTGTGAGAATTGAAGCAATACTGCAGATATAGAAACCTTTAAATGAAATTCTTTATAATGTACAACTCAAGGACATCAAATGATGAAGCAAACTGTATTTACTACCATGCTTTTTCCCCTTTTAACTACAGCATTTGCTTTGAGTCCGCTGCTCCTCTTTCCTCACGCATACATTTCCTCCCCTTCCTCTTCTGTCTGTATCTCTCCAATGCATCTCTCCATTCCTCTTCCTCCTGGGTCGATAGATTACTTCCTGTGTGCAGTAGTGTGACACCCTAGTTTGGAGTCCATGGGGTTCATGTTACTTGTCATGTGTGTGTGTGTGTTGGTTTGTTTTTTTCAAGAATCATGGAGGACTGAAGCATATCGCAGAGGCCTTATGGATGACCACCATGTGCAGGCCTGTATGTAGAGTGTGTGACAGGAGGATTGATATGAAGGGATTTTCTTACCTTTAAATTTGTTATTACTTATTTTGATTGACAGGCAACATACCACAAACCCAGGAACCAAGAATTTGTCCCTTTGAATCTGAAGATTACAGGAACTGCCTGCAGCATATGGCTTCGGTACAGAGACTTGATAAAAGCTGAACACTTTCCTGTTCATTTTGCTGTCTTTAAGCAGCTTTTAGCTGATAACTACATCATCCATCATCACTTTTAGGTACACCTGACCTCCATATTTGGGTCGAATTCTGCCAACTACTGTTGGTGATGTCAAATCATGAAATTCCACATGGAATGCTAACAACTTTTCCACTCAGGATATCAGACAACTACGTTTTTTTTTAACAGATTGACTGACAGGCCCTGGTCGTCTTAAATCTTGTAACAGCATTCCTACTTCCATCGCCCTGAGCAGCACGCAGCAATAAATGGTTTCAGTTTGTCTATGTGTTCTCCTGTCTGAGATGCTGAAGAGAGATCAGTATACTCATGCATCTTTATTGTTTATATCTCAGCTTCACTGTGATCATAAAGCTGCAGCTCAACTCCAGGTCCCGAAACCCCCAGGCCTCCCCGGCAACAGCCTGCCGCAGCAGCGCTGCAGCGATGTGCTATAAAGTGCTGAGGAATGGGCAGAGAGCTGGGACATAGTCTCTGTAACATATTGTCCGACTAACAGTCACCGTTGCCCCGACAGTAGCAGCAATAAGTCTGACTTTCCGCTGAGTGCTTCAGGGCTGCTTTTTGGCTGAAAAGTTGATTCAATTTCCAGCACCCTTTTCTTGACATGCAATATCCTGCCTACTGGCGTGGAAAAATCCTCACTAGAGCACCAGGTTGTAAAACGTATGTAAGAATATGTCAATCCAAGAATTTCAGTGCCAGCCTTTTAGACTAAGCAGCACTTAGACTTTTATTAAATTTGTTTTTCTACTTTATTGACAAGTGCAACCACTTTTTCAGTTTCAACAATTGGCTACTCTCAAACACTCAAGAATAGCCCTTAATAAAGCAGACTGTCTGCACAGGATGTCTTTATTTCAACAGCATCATTATTCGTGAGGTCTACCCTGATTGGATGGCAGCATGGCCTGTCCTAACTGGTGAAAAACATCTATTAAAGCAGGTACGGGGGTGTTAGCGGTGACAAAGAACACCTAAACATCTCAGTATCAAGCCTTAGTTATGTTTTTTATTTTGTTTCATAGAGTTATTATTGCCAGTCAAGCCAGTGGTTTGGAAGCAGCAACATATCTGTAGCCTAAAAGACTTCAGAGTGTGTCCACTTTAAATCACACTATCTGACAGTTTGCTTGCAGATCAGCACCTGTAGAGGTTATCATTACTTGGACCTCAAGATTATCAAACCTGAACTGAACAGCCTGATTTGTTATTGTGAAAGTAGATGCTGAAATTCACATGGAAAAGCAGATTGTAGAGAACTCACATGAGCTTAACAAGCATGACAAGCTCCCTCTAATTCTACACTATTATTTACAACCAACACACAATCTTATCTAAGTCCAAATCTATGAAATTCTGAATGAAAGAGTTCTTCTATAGGTGAAAAAGGATCTATATCGGTGCCTGTCAGCTTCCAACAGAACAAAATTGATATTTCATTCTGTCGGAAGCTGAATCATTGTGTGGGTTTGCTCCACGCTGAAGCTGTACCTGCATTCTTTCCAGATGAAAAGAGGTTAAAAAAACTATTCCACCTGATTCTCAGCCATCTCTACTAGACTTGACATCTCACTGGCAACATTTTCTCTTGACTACTCGTGTGGTTCTGAAATTGGACAACTTCAGTTCACAGTTCACGGGGTTACATCTTTGTAGTCTGCCGATAGACTCCTCTCCGTCTCTGCGGTAATACTCCATCTACCATGCCATCCTTTTACTTACAAGACATTTATGGCTCTTTTTGAAAGTGAAAAAGCTTATAAATGTTGTTTCAGAAAGGTTTATATTGGTTTTATCTTACTTGTTCAGGTGTTATGGCAACACTGTGCCAGACTTTTATTTGAATCCAGCACATTTATTCAACACAACAAAGCTTTTACAGCATCTATTGTTGCAACGTAAGAATATAGATGGGAAAACAATGACATACAGTCACTGGCAGTTTCTGAGCTCATCTCCATGCCACCCATTCCTCAGTCATAACCCACGTTTTGAAAGCTAGCCCTCGTAATTTATTGACAGTTGCGCGGAGCACCACTCTACACCAGTTTAAACACCAGTTCCATGTCTATTAACGCAGCAAGGTCTTGACCTGACCCCACTTATCCCCTTCACCTCTGCTGGCCATCTCCTTTTGCCTCCTTCCATCAGTCTTTCCCACATCGTCTCTTCCCCCTTTTACGCAGTCACTCCCAGTGGAGCCTCTGTCACCTCTATGTCCACACACAAATGCATGCTGGCTCCTGTCGGGTCTCAGCTTAACGGTATTTATAACGATCTGACCCTGGGACCTCTCTCTGTTAATGATCTACTGCCCCTCCCTGCTCAAACACACACATGCTGACAGACAACTACCTGTATACATTGCATGTTTTATCTTTGTTTGGTAAAGATAAACAAGAAGCTAAAAATGACGTAAATGAAAAATCTAAGCAGTTTCAAACTTACAGCTTTATTAATGAATGCAGATTTTTTTAGGGCAAGATAAGCCAGTCATTTGTGACAACATGCATCTAAGAAGAATTCTGGTATCATTTAAGGAGAACATAGCAAACAGAGCCACTCCACAACTGGTAACTA
>JABUIW010000162.1:598472-613668 GCA_013363375.1 Menidia beryllina
CACACACACACACACACACACACACACACACACACACACACACACACACACACACACACACACACACACACAAACACACACATTCATAGCACAAATAAACATGCAAGTCTCCACACTCACACACAAACAAATTATTATGTTGTCATTGTCATTCTTTTTCTCTCTCAAGGCTTTCTCCTCTTCTCACACGGTTCACACACACACACCCCCACACGCACATACCAGCTTGTTTATTCTCACAAAGGCACAAAACAAAATCCCTCATCACTCTCTCTCAGCCTAGCTCCAGAGCTTTAAAAGAGACCAGGGACAGAGGAGGCAATGTCCACCGGCATTATTATGGAGCAGAGTTTATCACATGAGAAGAAAAACTTCTACTATTTCATAGCTGTTTTGGACTTTTTTTGGGGGGGGGGGGGGTTGTTGGGTCTGTGCTCACATTGCAAACGTGTTTTTTTTTCCATGAACGTGTCTGTATTTTGTGTGCATCTGAACAATCCTGCCCTGTATGTAACTAAACCAGTGCGGTTACTTGTCTCCGTTGTTATTTTTTCTTCAGCTGACACAAGCCTGAAGTGGTGATGAAAGACCATGACTGGATGGTAGCCCCTAATTATGCTCTCTAAGAGCATATGGAAACATACGTCCTATTGCTCACACCTCTAATTCAGAGAAACGGTATAGATAAGATGACCTCACAGTTAAAAGCCTCAAATAGACAATCACTCTGCAGCTTTTATTGCTATACTTGAGCGACAGTCACTGAAAGGCGGTAATTTGCTAACCTCTATTTACCTGGACGATTAAGATGATTTAACCGCATTTCTGGTTCTTATTAAGACTTTTTGTACAACCTAATGGAATCTCCAATGCATTGTTTATTCACCAGTAAATACTGAAGAAAAATCTGTTGTTGCTGCGGAAAATAAATAGATAAATAAATAAAGACTGCAGGAGGTTGTAACCCAACATCCATTTACAGTCTTACCCTCTGCGGGAGAATATTTCACCACTTGGTCTAACTTTGTGACCTTGGACAGATAAGCTTCAGCTGTTAGAGTATGAGCAGTTCCCTATTGTAATGCTGGACCTGGTGGTTGGACACAGAGTTACTTCTGATCTTCAAATAAAGGAGATAGTTCAGGTTGGCTTGGGAACACCTTGATAAACCAGCGTGACTTGATGAATTTAGTAATGTCCTCATATTAGTTGGGAGAATAACTGAGCTAACATTCCTGTGCCAGTTTCACCTTGGGGAACAAGAACTTTTGCTGCTGTGGTGTAATTACAGTATTATGACAATAGCAAATCTGAAAACAAACATTTTTTTTAGCTATTTCTTTTCAGAATACTGAGCAGTGAGAGTCAAGCAATTTAAGATGACTCACCTTTATAGTAAGAATTCATGTGTTTCTGCATTCACTTGCAACTGTGAAAGTTCATTAGTTATTCAGTCTGAGTGGTATTATTTATTTTGGTTCTCTGTCTATATACAGGAAATTAGCGCTAATATCATGAAGGTTTACTGTTGTTGACTAACTTTGTTCACTGTTTTCATTGTTTTAATTAGAAGCTAATCACACTTTCATTCTGTTGCCAAAACAAACCAATTTTCTGTGACAGGGTTGGCTCCATGTCTGACTCATCCCATCTTTCCTCTCTTCTGTTTTCAGTGACTTGATGTTGTTGCTGCTGCTATCTTTGCCTACAAACAGTTGGCATCCATTCATTTCATTAGCCAATGATAGGATTCTAAATCTATTTATTCTTACTCCTAGGTCTTGTTCCCATTTTATTAGTAGTCCTCCTTTCAAATGGAGACATCCTTTTCCTCTTTTGAGGGGAGATGAAAATGTGTTGATGTTACATCTTTTAGCCTCAATATTAATGGCTGCATTGTATGAATAACAGCATGAACCTTCACGAAAGCAACAAGTGGTAATCAAGAACTTCCAGAGGTGGCGTTTCCCATGCTGCCCTTTGAAACTTTAGTCAGTTACATTTAGACATTTGCGAAATACTACTTTCTAACAAAACCCTAGTTTTGGTAGAAACCCTAGTTATGCCTATAGAATTTTTATGTTTCTTACAATAGCAACATCAAATCATGTCCAATGATCTTAGTCATCTGTTTAGCTTAATACAAAAAGGGGTGCACATCCCTTTACCTACCCACCATTAAGATGAGTTGTGGTATGGCAGGGCAATGCTGCTATGGAATTGTTGCATTGGCTTGGTAGTGGAGTATATTTTTGTCAGTTTATTTTTCACTGAGTCTAACAAGGAGAAGAAATCAAAGATTTGGGTATGTCTTATAAATCTGTGGACATCTGAGGGCAAATGTAGTCAAAGCAGAAAATATATAGGCGTTGGAAAAGTAGCATCTGATAATTACATACAAGGTAATCTTCTGAGGGCATTTCTATACCTGACCATGATGGAGAGGAGTGTTTTTAATTTAAAAAAGCACAAGATTGTGAAACAGACGCTAAAGGTTCCATCACTTTTTCACTCAAATGCCATCTGACCAGATCCATTGTGAATGGGGTGCGAAAACTGGATTGATGATCTCTGTTGGACGCCCAGCTCCATGCAGTTGTGATGTTAAGAGGATGCCTAATCCTCTCACTGCCTGCCAGTATCTGCTTTCTTTTTTGATGGTCAACCTTTTTCTATCCCACAGTGCTTATTCAAATCCTATCTCTCACTCAGGACCATCTTCAGTGATCAGCAACGATGATGACTCAGCTTCTCCTCTTCACCACGTCTCCAATGGCAGCAACACTCCCTCCTCTTCAGAGATGGGCCCTGATGCAGTCATCATTGGCATGACCAAGATCCCGGTGATAGAAAACCCGCAGTATTTCAGGAGCACCAACAGCCTTCTCAAGACTGATACATGTAAGTATGACTTTAAACAAAGCTACTAAACAATAAGTGTGGCATTCAGAGGTTACCATAGAAACATCTTTCTCTCCTGGATAATCATTGACCTCGGAGCTGTGGATGATTAACTGTCATTTCTGAAGAAAAAGTGGGTATTGGGAAGCAATTTTAAATGCAAGTTGATTGTGGCATTCACTCACATCCATAAAAACAGTCAATATTTCAGCATGTTATGATTTTAACGTAGCCACTCTAAATACACAGTGCACAAGAGGCTCCTACGTTTTGAATGACCTCACAAAAAGAATCTCCTAATTTGGGTAAAAAGACAAAGACCAAGAAGATAACAGAAACACAAAGAGAACAGCAGGAGGGAGATGGCAATGGACAAATAGACAGAGAACACACACGGATATTGACCTGCTCCATCAACATGACATTATGATTATTGGCAAATAATAAAAGCCTCTCCAGGCTTTGGCCTTGTGTCAAAGTAAATCATGGACCCACGTGTGTGTGTGTGTGTCTCTTAGTTGATAGCTAGGTTTAGGAGGTATACTAATGGGGAACTGAAGGTTGACCTCCTCAGTCCTTCAATATAACTGAAAAACTGAGCAGGATTTACAGCCCAAAGACAAGAATGAAAGTACCAAGGATCAATGAAAGTCAATAACATACTGTTGTGTAAGCCCCTTTGCCTTCAAGTGTATTTTTTTAAAATATTACAGTCATTACAATGATTACCATGTATGAATCTTTTACTCGCAGACAGGTGGCATAAATACTAAAGATATGTGAGCCGTTATTTGACAGTCTCACCCTGTCAAACCAGGGCAGTAGCCTTTGATAGAGACAGTTTCACAAAGTGACACTGAAATGCTTTATGAAATCCTAATTTTATCCAGCTTATCTCTTCACTTGGGAGTATGTGTCGTCTTAAACGATTGCACAGGCCTTTTCCTGGCAGCAGCAATTAAAATGCAGACATAATGGATCTGCATGTAATCATGGGAAATGTTAAGTCTGTTGCACAGGTTCAGTTATGCAACTAGTAAACACCTCATTAAAGATAATAATATCAGATGGTTGATAGGCTGATGGAGAGCCTGGTCTATGTATTATTGAACATTTATAGTAAAATAGTCAGAGGCTGTAGCTATTGTGTTTACCATTATGTATTTCCATACGTGTAACCACTGAATTTGTGAGTGTGTTAAAAGAACTCAGGCACATTACAACTCAATTCTATTCTCCCTCATGATAATCTAGATGCCCCACTAAATTACCTGGAAGATTGAGAAATTTGAACTTTAGTAATTTCTTCAACCAAAAGTTGTCTAATTTACCAATCAATAACCAATGCTGTAGATTATTTCTAAAAAGCAAAATTGTTTAAAACATAGCATTACACATAAATGTAGAATTGTAGAATACATGGTACTCTAGGTGTGCAAAGGGGTGGTTCTACTGGGAACTGTAGAGAAATCTGAATGAAGAAGAATTGTAAAGGACATGAGAGGAGGTATTTGGAGGACAATATTACTTCACTGGCTTTCAGTGTGTCATAAACAACAGTTGAATGATACAACAGAATGAGGAAATAACGTGTGTTGGAGGATGTTTAGTTTGTCAAATGAGAATTGTGACAGATAAGATGAATAATGGAGCAGAAAGATAAACAAAGAACATGGGAGTTAAGCAATGAGAATGAGTGAACGGACGCTGAAAAATGGGAGAAAAAAGTATTAATTAGGGAAATCATCAGAGAATAAACTTGTGAAATTTGGTAAATGAAAAATGTTAATTAAGGCTACTGAATGCAGAGAAATTGATGATGTGTTGCCCCGCATGTAGAGATGCATCTTCATAATGAAAGCAAGCAAAGCTTTATTCCCACGTGCAGCAGTTAGATTGTGTAATCTAAAATAGAATATGCCACATTAATCGTCTAATTAAAAAAGAGAAATATAGAGAAAAAAGAGAAAAGAAATATAGAAACAGAGGGAAATTATTTAAGAGACAGTACATCTTCTTACCAAAAGGGGGGAAATGCAAAGGAGAAACATTGGTCTGCACACATCAATTTATTTGCTATTTGAGGGTGTTAATTAAGGAGGAGTGGTGCAAGGCATTTTCACAGTGTTTGAGCGCTTATTACACAACCTCAGTAGGAAATGTACATTGAAGTAATTAGCTGGTTGAATGGCGGGTAGTTGTCTTTTAGAGCCATGGGTTTAAGCTGCCGTTGCCTGGAGAATTGAGGGTGATTTGACTTGCTCCTGCTATCTTTAAAATGTTGCCTGAATGCAAGAATAACAAAAAGATGATGAATATAAACTTCTTGACTTTTAGCCATCTAGCATCACACTTGAAGTCACCAATGAGTAAACAGAATGGGCTTCGATTACGTTGTCGCAGTGAGGCCATACCTTCAAATAAATTTCAAAATGTCATATATATTGCACAGTCTTTTGGTGCCAACTTTGGTTTATCAGCAACTGAACTCCAGCACACACCTTTCAAAGCCTGATGGAAGTTTTACATGGAATCAAATGGAATATATGGAATTATTACATTTTTACCAGGAAACATTGCACAGGAAACACAATAAAATGGAATAAATTGAATAATTATTTCTATATCAAATAAAAATGAGCTAAACATGTATAATCCGAAATCTGAAAAAAATCAAAAGAGTCTAAACACAGCAATCACATATCGTCACCCAAGCTGTGACTCAAAAATGAGCACAGGTGCATGTCAAAACATTTTTTCAGGGCATTTAGCAAAACTGGCTTTGACTGATGCTGCCGCTGATTTGGCTGGGCACAGCATATCTAAGTCACTCTTTAACCCTCTTTGTCAGATCTTTAATTAAATCAACAAAGGAAAATAGATTTTTTTCTAAATTTAGATTCTTTGATACTTCCCTCAACCACTGGTTTTTTAAGACCAGGTCACACAAATAACGTATTACACTGCAGACATTTACATTTCATCAGACAGAAATTAGATGTAGCTTAATATCTCATATAAACACACTTTGTTTATCTCAAATTCCCCCTCCCTGTCTCCGTGCCTGCCTCTCTAATATTGGGTTATGGTGGACCTTGGTGACTTACAGTGTAGATCGATGCTGCTGCTTCTTTAATCTGATATTCTGAGTGGACAGCTTTTCTTCCAATGTGCCTCTTAATCACATCACGCATAAATCTCAGCTCCTGGTGTCCTCATTGTGTATGTGAGTGTGTGTGTGTGTATGTGCATGTGTTTAAAGGTGTTCCCACGTACATGCATCACATTGTGTTTCCCTGTACGCAGAAAAATTGGTATCTGGCCCATAATCAAAAGGCAAGGCTTAACTTGATGTTATTACGCCACTCTTAATCATTCTGTGGGATTAAACCTTGTGTTACAAACATGGTGAGAAGCCAAAATTTTCCAAAAATCTGGGGATACAGAGTCCTGAATTACGATCCATGCAACATTAAGCAGGGTTATCAACTCTGATCCTACTGTGGGACAGTAAAATGAGATTATGTGTGTGCAACTAGGTGTGTTTCTTCATTTGCATCCAAATGATAAACTGAAGAACATCAACCATGTAAGACAAAACTACTGAGTCAGTGATTTAGCTGCGGTGTTTAAAAAATATGCATTCTCATAGCACTGATGCAGTGGAAAGATACCCTATATGGCAAAAAGGAGAAAAGTCAGTAGCAAAACTGCCTACATTTAGGTTAAAATGCAAGGTTAAATGTGAACAGCTCTTTTAATTAATAAACACAAATTTTAACTTGACTTAAAAATGACTAAACTAACAGAAACAATGGAATGGAAGCATGATATTGAGGAGGAAAAGAAAAATAATTGAACCGAAGTATTTTTGGGTACACATGTTTTATAGCGCTGGTGGCAACACTAATGTGTTGTATATGTGGTTCTAACAGCCATGCCCACACTTTATATAACAGCTCTCGTACCTTATCATTACTGTGTAATACACTGAGAAAATCCAAGATAAAAGAAGCAAGGTTAATTACACCCTCATTCCAGGGATTTATGATAATGGCCTTCCTGTGTGATATGAAAGAAGGACAAGGACAGAAGCGGAACTACATTCACGCTGTGCACAGCAGGAACCAGCACACCGCTGTAAGCAAAAAGGAACGTTCATTTCTCGAAAGGAGATGGAAAAAATATAAAACAAATCCAAACATGTATAATCATTCTATTGTTCAGGAAAAAATTTGAGTAAACAAGATTAGATGCATTTCTACAATAGTCATTTAGGAAATAACGTAAAAACCAAAAGCAATATTCAAGCTTTACTTTAGTCAGAAACCCAGTTGAAAAGGTACTGGTGGCTGGCAGAAGCGTAAAATGCTGAACCTCTTTAGATAACAGTGGAAAAGATAAAGAGGTGAAAAGAAAGTGTGCATTTGGTAGGTTAGGGTGTGTTTAAAAGGTTTTAGCAGAGGAGATATATATACCACAACAAACCTAGACACAAAATAACATGTTTTCATGTCTAGCAAACTCTTCAAGCTTGATTCAAGATTTAATCAAATAAATTACATTTTTCAAATGCAAAACACACAGTGCTACAAAAGGGCAGATGACATGATATGAAAAAATAAAATATTTCAGATTTAATATATATAAGAATCATTATATAACTAGCTAGAAGGAAGAGTTGGACTACACAATTACCACAAAAGTTTGTCTCCAGCGCCATGCTATTCAGTTTGAGGGGAAACCTTCTTCATATTAGTCATCTCACAATGTGCACGTCTCCATTTTGAGAAATATATTTGGAAAGGCTAAAACGTTTCACTTTAGCAGTAATTTAAAATCATTACTATTGTTTCATTATGCTTTGACGTTCTAAAATTACATGGATTAATTCTAACAAAGATTGATGACCAAATTCTGTTTGATGTAATTGTCACATCAGGCTTCATGTTATTATCTATGTACATTTGGTTTATATATTCATGCTTTTAAGATAATCTAATCTGCAGTGTTTCTTAATCAAAATGGCTCTAAGTTAAGTGCTTTCTTTTTTTCAGTTGTGCAGCATATTAAGAGGCACAATATTGTGCTGAAAAGAGAACTTGGGGAAGGAGCCTTTGGAAAAGTCTTCCTGGCGGAGTGTTACAACCTCACACCGGACCAGGAGAAGATACTGGTGGCAGTTAAGGTAATTTGGAATTCCAAACACTCCCCAATGAACACATAAAAAAAAAAGATTAGATTTAGAAAATGAGAAAGACATTGTTTTGGTTTTGTAACTGAATATTTTTTCATCTTGCATAGATTTCTCTCAGTTTATCTGTTTAGAGTCAAATAAGCAATTGCAGCCTGAGTGACTGCAGGTATAGTAAGGATAGCAACATGGACAGCTCAACAACAGACGTCCATTTCTGAAGCCTGTATGAACCAGAGACGACACTAGGATAGGTGTATTGTCATTATGAATACATTTGTAATTTACCAACTGAGTACATTTTTTGTCAAGACAGTAAGAGTCTAGATTAAAAATGATTAAATTCAACACCAGTAGTAAGAGTGAGTACTTGGATTAAGCGGTGATAGAAAATGGATGGATGTTTTCTGTTAAGGTCCTGATCCCTGAGACTCAGATTAGTGACTTTATGACCAAGGTTTATTGATGTTATTGGAGGTGAAATTATTACCTTTTCCATAACCTTCGGAATTTTCATCTGATACCTGAAATACATTCTAAATATTGAACGGTGTACAGCAAATGATATTATGTTACTGAAAAAGATACTTGCCATTAGAAATATAATTATTGACATGGTGTCAGTACAGTATTAGCAATCTTTATTTGCCCCCATTTTTTCTGTTAAGGGGAGAAAGTTATTCTAAGACGATGGTTCAAAGTCATTTGTAACAGTAGGGTTTGACTGTTAGAGGTAAGGTGGGATTTCATTTAAAAACCGCTGACTTCCGGGATCACACTGAAAGGCTTCCCAGGGAGCATCCTCCTGGCACATCTATCTCCCATCAAGGCTACTCACACTCCTCTGCTCAGCAGTGAAACAGGATCTGAATGGTTAAGATCTCTTCATTAACAATATATGACCTGTGACAGACCACCCCCCTTCTCTTCCTCTTTTCTCCCCCTACATCCTCTGTCCACACCTCCGATTTTTTCACCTGCAGTACTTTCTATCTTTCCTCTGACTCATCATTCTGGCTCCATGCCCCCTCTCAAATCCTGCATCCCTGTTTTTCCGTTCTTGGACTTCCTGTTTCCCTCTAGTTTAGCTCCAAACCCCCCGCTGATACATGCTGCCAGTTTAGATTAAGCTCAGTCTGAATGCTCTGCATAATAGTCACCTGAAAATCTTGTAAAACAAAACTCATGCAGGCTGTATATCAAATCTTAGGACTCATATAAGCTCACAAAAAGTCTTTCCTGTGCAGCTGTGCGGAGATTATTTTTTTGTGTGTGTCTGATAGCTCTAAACTAATATAGATTATTTTATACCCCTAATTATAAAAAAATATTATAGAAATGTCCAGTTTTCTTTGATTTATTATTTTTTAATATTGCATTAAAAAAAAAGTCCGAAAAACAGGTTCTGTAATTGTATGGGTTTATATAAGAGTTTTCTTATGACTGCAATAATGCAGAATTCAAGCAAGTTATGCCTATTTTACAAATTTCCCCTTTAGGATTATATTTTCTCTTTTCAGTAAGACAGAACACAACACAAAACATGTTGACATCACAAAGGCATGATTGTGAAAGAAGGGGCTACGTGTTCTGGCCAGCAGTCCTTACCACCACAGAGAAAATCAGCCCTGTTGAGGAAAGAATTTCGCAATAGGGCTGACCCCTGAAACATAACATCTCAAATACTTCACTACATGGTCTCCATAATAGCAGGATATCCTGGCAACATTGCATATTAGTAAAGGCTTTATTGTTAAAACTTTGCAGCCCTGAAATGGGGGGAAAAATGGAATGAAGGTAACAAAAACCTTGAAGAACTTTCAAATTCCTATTTTTTCAAGCTGGCATCAAATCTTTTTCTGACTTAGGATGGTATTGACCTGCTAGTATCACAATACACCCATCTGTCTGCCTTATTGTTTTCTTCATTTTCCAAAAGAAGATGTCTGTTTGTTGACTGAAAGAAATATTTGAAATGAGCAATACAATGCTGTCCCAGCAAGTTACAATAAGATAGAAGAACCTATGTGAGCACTCACAAAAGATGTCAGTGTATGAGCAGACAACCTGCACAATGCCCTTAGCTAAAGCCACCCCGAGCTGACATATACTGTATCATGTCGTATTTATATCGACATCTGTCGTGGATCCTACATTACTGGACTATGTTCTTGATTGTAGGGCCTATTACACAGCCTGCACTCAATAAGAAGGCTTAAGGATCTTGGTCTCAGAGTCAGCCATCCATCACCCAGTCCTCCATTACATACAAGCTGTTACTGTATATTAAACACTGAGGTGCCATTGCTCAAAATACACTCTTACAAGTACACACCCATAAAAAGAGGTGTACCTCAACATATACACAACATTTTACCATTCCTGCATCTCCTTAATCATCAACACCATGAGCGTTCAATATTGTAGCATCCGTAAATGAGTCAGCACGATGAGCTAGAGGCTTTTTTGTTTTGTGTTTGTCTAAAGCCCTAAAAGCCCTGAGACTTGATGACTAACTATGTAATATTAGAGCTTTTGACCTGGGAATTAATTCAGCTTTGAGGTCAGACCATCAGAGCCTTATAGTTGTCTGACAAATGGGTCTTGCTCAGAGCGGTGTTCACTGCAACACTCCTGAATTCAGCATTAATGTTCCTTACTAACAATTAGTTGATTGCCTCCAGAGAATTTTGTACTGTATTAAACAAAGGTGCACTGTGAAAACATCGATTTTAATCTCTAAGAAACAATCTTAATCAAGTATGTATCACGGTTAAAAGTAGCCTTGTGCAATGTGGTTCAATCCTAAAATGAAGGAGCTCTTTTTTGGACTTTTGTTCCTAGGCTTTCATACTATATCTGCACTGTAACAGTCTTCTTTATCCTCCTCATGCAGTATCATATTGCAGTCTATAATGTAAATGTCTCTCTTTTCCTGATACATGACTGGCCGAATGGGTGGATGGAGTTGCACTCAGTCTCATTTTCTGGTATTTCAGCATTCTGAATTAAAGGTCACAGGTCACTTACATCTTCCTTGCTACTCCTGGTCCTGAAGACTTGCATTTGTAATAGGAGCTCATATGTGGTATTTCTGTATAGACGGACAAACTCTGACACACATGTATAAGGTGGATAGCACACGTATATATCCATGTCATTCACTGTAGGAAGACAATCAATTATTCATACGGGACAGAATAAATTGTCTCTATTTTGGCCTTTAGAAGTGATATTAATACAGAGTCAATATCACATCTATTTCCTGCAACTATGTATCTTTCTAATACACAAACCGACACACACACATTCACTTTTTTCCTTCCCTGACACTAATCCTTGTGTTACACATCCTTCCTGACAGATTTCCTTATTCCTAGAAGGAAGACAAAGATAAGTTTAGAAGGGAGCCAGGGAATATGATAAATGTAAACAGGTCTGTGCTTTGTAATGGCTTACATTACTATAACATGCGCCCCCAACCCCCTCTTTTGTCTGCTACGCCACTTTCCTCTGTGCCGGTAATTTCACAATGTGTATGACAACGAAGCAGCTGTAACTCACTTTTACAAGGCAAGACATATTTTCCATAGTTTACATCAGCCACATAAATTGGATGTGACTGAATCCACTCTGAAAATGACTAATTGGCTATAGTGTACGCTGCATAATGTGCGAGTTTGTCATTTGTCACGTCATTAGAATGATGTGTGACGGTGTGTGTGTTTGCAGACACTCAAAGAGGCCAGCGAAAACGCCAGGAAGGATTTCCACCGCGAGGCCGAGCTGCTGACCAACCTGCAGCACGAGCACATCGTCACTTTCTACGGAGTGTGTGTGGAGAGCGACCCCCTCATCATGGTGTTTGAGTACATGAAACACGGAGACCTGAACAAGTTCCTCAGGCATGTCTCTCCTCGTGACCACGACGGACAAACATTGAGAGCCAGGCAGTTGTTTGCTCTTCTGATTCAAAGCTAAAAGCGGAGCTGAAGTCTGAGATCTTCCTACCTGTTCCCTCGCAGGGCTCATGGTCCAGATGCAGTTCTGATGGCAGAGGGCCAAACCACCCGGCCTGTGGAGCTGACCCAGTCTCAGATGCTGCACATTGCCCAGCAGATAGCGTCTGGCATGGTCTACCTTGCATCACAGCACTTTGTGCATCGTGACTTGGCCACCCGGTGTGTCACTCACTGCCTTATTATTTTTGGGAATTTCATTTTGCCTCAGGTGTGAAGGAAAGACTAAATCTGTAAATTGGACAAAGTAGAAAATGTAAAAAACAGAATTCTAATCAACTCCATTCCAAAGCATCAGTTTGATGACAAGCAATGCAAGCGGGAAATAATATTAGCTGAAGTTAAGAGCAATCAGTCATTTGCAACTGAGCAGATATCTGCCTCATAGTTTGTTACTGACTGGCTGATTGGGACAACAGTAATGAATGTCTGAATGAATACCTATAAGACACAAGGTTTGAGTTCAGCATCAAACTATGCTATCAGAATTCTGGTAAATTTTACAACACCATGCTGCCATTGTTCTGCTCTCAACATTTTTTTATTCTCATCTGAAAGGAACTGCTTGGTGGGTGAGAACCTGCTTGTGAAGATTGGAGACTTTGGCATGTCCAGAGACGTCTACAGCACTGACTACTACAGGGTAGGTGTATGTGTCGATATTTTTTTCTCACCCTCTTACTAGCTTCCAGCTCCCCTTTCCCCTGCTGCATGGAACCCGCTGCTTCCCCTCCTCTGCATGGGCATGACTATGGAGTCCACTGACAGTAAGAAAATCGCTTTGGTAGGTTCACTTATCTCACAAAATGTATCTGAATTTGTTATTTTCTTCCAGGACACACACACCCATAGCTATATTACTGACAGGGCTGTTTTCCTATTTGTGGTTATTTCAGCATTATCAGACTCAACAAAATGACAGTCTAAAAATATCATGTTTACATAATACACCACAAATGATAGTAAAGGCCCACAATGATGTCTTGTCTGAGACCTCTTAACTTGCTGAACTTGTGTCGGCAAATACGGTCATGAATCAAAATGTGTTAATTCTGTAATAGTAAATGCTAAAAACGTACATTTTGAGTCTAAGCATAATACTTCTAAGCAATATGAGCTAAAAGTAAAGGAGGAGCAACACTCAGCTTAGAGGTTTGAATTTTTATCTATTTATTACTGCTGTACAGAAATCATCTACCTTTCCTAAAAAGGCCAGACCGTAAACTCCTAATAAATTATACTGGCTGATCGATAGCGACTGTCCATTTTTCCAGCCCTCTGTGACACACTGACATGACTGACAGTGACAAATAACTCAGAGGAGATGGGTGGGGGAGGGAAGGAGGGAACAGCAGTCATTTAGTGACAAGAAAAATCTCTATCTGGCATAAATAATGACTTTAACAATGACAGGCATAAAGATAATCATCTACAGGACGTTTGATGGATGAATTATGCAGTAATGACACTGACTGATGAGTTTTCATGATGACGTAACAGCAGGTCTAACGCTGAATGCAGAGTTGTGCCCCACATACTTGTATCACAAGACCTGTTTCATTTTCTTGGTGCCACCAAGTTAAAATTTTGACTACGTGTACATCACTGCGACAACCCATATGTTTTAAGAAGAAATTAAATAATACAATCTGAGAGCATGGAGACTGGCGCAAAACCAGAAGAAAAGTTCAAATATGTGTCTTGTAGTAAACATGTTTTACTATTTTACTGTAAATTACATTCAGCTTACTTTACCAACAAGACATTGATTTACAGGCTCAGAGTGAAGCCGTCTTATACAAAACGGCAAAAGCAGATGATACACACAACCACACTTTTTAGATTGTACTTAGTAGAACTGGTTGTATTTGGCAAATACAAAAAATAGAAAAAGATTAATGTGCCCCCTCAGTGGCTTTTTTTATGTACCGTCTCTGTATGACGACACACAACAACCTCCCAGCTCGCCCTCCTCCTCCTTCCTTTCACCCCTCCTCAATAAAGCTAAGTGCTGAGGCTGTAGCCATAGCAACGGCAGAAGGCAGTGGTGGTGAGCCTCGGAGTTGAATCCAACGTTTCACAAGAAGAAAAGTAATCAGACAACTTCTGTTTAGTATGCTGAGGCAGTAGTGGAGAAAGAGAGAGGGAGAAGGGAAGAGATGGAGGCAGGATGGTGGCAAAAAGATGAAAGGAAGAAAAGAGATGGGGGAGCAGCAGGAGAAGAGAAAAGAGGAGGAACAGAAGTGGAATGCCAGGCAGGGAGAAAATAACACAGCAAATATATCAAAGAAGAGAAAAGCCAGTAATAGAGTAATAAAAGAGCATAGGAGGGAAATGAAAAATGTGAAGCCATGGCAGTCTGTGGAGCAGAATCCCGTGTGAAGAGACAAACAATGCAGGAGATGTAGACATCTACATACAGGCACAGTGAGGACATCAGAAACAGCTAGAACTGACTAAATGAATACACAGAATCTGACAGGAGAAAAACACCACACCAAAAAAGAGCTACAGGATGGTGGCCATGTTTCAGCATCCAGGGGAGACAGCGGTGTGTGTGTGTGTGTGTGTGCGTGGGAAGGTGTAGAATGTGGGGACCCAGTCACGCTTTTGCGTCAGACGGGAGCAAAGATGAGTCATAGAGGAATTGGAGCTCACCCCCCACCTCTCAGCACGTATATGTGTGTGTGTGTTTGTGTGTGTGCTTATGGAAATAGAAGCAGAGGCGATGAACTGAAGGGGCTGCAATGACGTCATCGAATCCCCAGTTACGCAATGAACCTGAATGGGCCTCAGAAGACAGATACGAGGACTTGAGTCAAACTTTGAGCCTTGCCATACAGCTGTTTTTTAGTGTGTGTGGCTGGAGTCGTGAGGGGTCAACAGACACGCTCTGTGCACTACAGTATTTTATCCCCGAAATTATTTAAGCTCCAAAGCGTAGGAGAGAGGAGGAGTTCAACAATGCCCCACAATGCTTAGCAAAGATTAAGAGTATAGCACAAGCTAATATGCCATAGTCATTTATAGGTATATATATATATATGTGTATGTATATATATATATATATGTGTATGTATGT